>JAJSRV010000016.1:1097000-1113735 GCA_021527715.1 Neoseiulus cucumeris | reverse complement strand
GACACCTAGCGTCACATGCTAAAAGCGGTGGACTTGATCGGCACACAGAGACAAAAATGCTTTGTACACGGTTTAGATCTCGTGGTGAGAAAAACTGTTTTCGGGAGCAAAGGTTCCGCTTTCGACGTGTCGATCCTCGAAGCATTGAGACGACCGCGAAACAAAATTGCAGAGACGATTGATGAGGACGACCTGTTTGAGGACGCGGAAACCGATGAAGATTCCTCGTCAGAAACCGATAGGGAGTACGCGTCAGAGACCGATGAAGAATCTGCTTCGGAAACCGATGAGGAGGCAGGATTTGTGCCGGTAACTCTTGGAGGTGCGCTTGGATGTCTCCGGGAAATCGCACGTTATTTTCGAAAGAGACCAGCACTTATGGACGAACTCAGACAGATAACGCAGAGAGAAGAGTATAATGGCGAGTCTCTGAAAGTTAAATTAGACTGCAGAACTAGGTGGTATTCAACGTTGGTCATGATTGAACGAGCTTTATGTATCCGCCCAGCCCTAAATGACGTTCTCTCATGGTACACCAACCAGCGCTGCTGACATTGTCGCTTTGGAGAAAATAGCAAGTATTCTCTCGCCCTTCAAGCCCGCTATACTGTATCTTTGTGCGAGGAAAGCAACTCTGGAAACCGCCTATAGAATTTTCTTTCTCCTCCTGAGAGATCTCAATGAGTCCGGGACAGAACTAGCAGAGCAGCTCTGCAAAGGCTTGAAAGACGAATTTCTGAAAAGACAGACTTCTCTTCCGACGGTACTGGCACTCCTGAACAACCACGCGTACACTTACGACTTGGAGTCTTTAATTCGACACGATTCCACTTCGTCGGGCTCCGTCCTCCACCGAGAACAGATAGCGATTGTGATCCGGCAGGGGACAGCGTAAAACTTCTGACGCGGGAATTCTCAACATTCTCGCTGATCTGATAGACGCTGATCAATGTCAGGAAGTAGTTGAAGTCGCTCGAAGCGCAGAGTCAAGTGAAATTTCTTGGGACACAATTTTCACTGAAGCTGGCGCTCCTCAAGAGGATATATATTTGAGCGGGATTAGATGTACGAGAGCTAACCTTGAACAAGAATTCGCGAATTTTCAGAGACGAGGGCTAAGAGGTGCTTTGCTGGAACGGTGCTGAAAAATTCTGCTTTCCGTCCCCCCTCATCAGTTCAAGCTGAAAGAGATTTCAGTGTTCAAAGCAACCCGTTCATATAATGTATCTGTTACTCCAGAAAATGGATCTCCTCATCTCCAATGTAATTCGCAACAAATCCAAGAGCTCTGCCTGACCACGTTGCCTGACTTCTGTCACTTGGTGGAATACGGTTCGATGAAAAATAGTTTATTACCGAAAGTGAAGAAGCTCTGTGTGACAACGAGTTTGACGTCAACTCGAGTGAAATGCCTCTTCTGTTTGGGGAAAATCCTGGAACACCCCGACGAATGGGTGGCGCTCGCTGAAGTCATAGCGTGGCTACTCGAGCTCAAATCGAGAGACTCGGTTGTTGTGATGGCCATATTCGGCATCTACAAGGTGGCTCTCAACCATTCGAAATTGCGGATCACGAAAGAAATCTTAGCTTGTAAAGTAATTCCGTTCCTCGTGCCACTAGTCATCGAAGGTTCCCTGAATCTCAGCCAATTCGACCAAGGTGTCGCACTCATTAAAGAAATGCTCTCTCAAGTCGAAAGCGAGCATCGAACAAAACTTGAGCAAACGGACACTTCTAGAGATGACCAGGTCAACAGCTCGACAACTTCTTCGTTTAATTTGCCGAACGCCGATGAATTTGCGGCAATTGTTGTTTGCGGAACTCTCGGTCGACAACTCGACAATCCGGGCGAATGCAGGCAGCCACAAAACCCTTCCACTTGAGGAAAAGCAGCGCATGGTTCAGCAAGAGGATGCAATGAAGATGCTGGTCAATCAGAAACCATTGACGCCGAACTCGAGACTCCAAACGAACCCACAATCGGAATCACGGTCAGGCGCTCAGAATTTCAAGCTCGTACCCAAAGACCTGACGTCATCTCTCATCAATTCTAACATGATCAGTTTGCAGAATAGAATCAATAATCTTCGACCTCGACAGAAGCAGCAGCAGCAGCAACAACAAAAACAACACTCTTTCCAACCAAACTAAAACATCGATACTCAAACACTCATGAGTCCCACGAGTCCAACGAATACCTGGTCGAAGAACGATGAATGGTCGTTGAGTGACAGCAACTGTGCGAAAACCAAACGAAACTGCGCTGGGAACTGGGATGACAACTGGGGTGATTGGTCGTCTCCAGCGGGTAATGAATCATCGTTTGACCTTTCGGAATTCGATACTTTGAATAGCCTTGACAGTAAAAAAACAGACCTCCTGAGAAGGAACAAAAATTGAGCAGGATATAAAAAGCAACGAACTTGGTTCTACTAGTCATGGAGATCTGTCAGACGAGGCGGAAGGAAGCTTCGGCTTCCACGATTGTCCTTATCATTCCATTGGTCGCCTGCGAGTCTTGTCTTGTATATTTCCTTCTAACTGTTTCATCCAAAGTCGATCAAGTCACGTGTTTTCGTTTGTGTAGACGTCGCCGCTCCTCTAATTCTCCATAGATCGAGATCGTTCGACCATAAACAAGATCGAATCACTGTCGCGCGAACTGTTTATCTCATTGTTGTGACATGTTAGCTCCGGTGCGTTGTCCCACAGAACTCGTTTTCAAGAATCACAAAATAAATAGAGCACGACTTTCTGATGCTCAAGCTGCGGTGAAGTTTCGAATTCCTTCGGGTCATGTTTTCTTGCTTCGCTGCCTGCCAATGGTTTCTCGCTTGAAGTCAAATGATGTCTATCGACGCATCCTTCTTGTCCGGGTCGTCGTTGGTGTTGCCATCGCCATCCTTCTTGTCTGGGTCGTCGTTGGTGTTGCCATCGCCATCCTTCTTGTCCGGGTCGTCGTTGGTGTTGCCACCATCGCCATCCTTCTTGTCCGGGTATTCGGTGGTGTTGCCATCGCCATCCTTCTCGTTGTCCGGGTCGTTGGTGGTGTTGGTGCCATCGCCATCCTTNCTTGTTGTCCGGGTCGTCTTTGGTGTCGGTGCCATCGCCATCCTCCTTGTTGTCCGGGTCGTCTTTGGTGTCGGTGCCATCGCCATCCTTCTTGTTGTCCGGGTCGTCTTTGGTGTCGGTGCCATCGCCATCCTTCTTGTTGTCCGGGTCGTCTTTGGTGTCGGTGCCATCGCCATCCTTCTCGTTGTTCGGGTCGTTGGTGGTGCTGCCATCGCCCTCCTTCTTGTCCGGTTCGTCGGTGGTGCCATCCGTGACTGGATTGTTGGTGGCATCCGTGACTGGATTGTTGGTGGCATCCGTCACTGGATTGTTGGTTGCATCCGTGACTGGATTATTGGTGGCATCCGTGACTGGATTGTTGGTGGCATCCGTGACTGGATTGTTGGTGGCATCCGTGACCGGGTTGTCGGTGGGATCCAGAATGTGCCCCGTTGTAGACTCAGAATCTGGATCGTACGTTGAATCCGTAGTCGAGTTGCGAGATTGTTCCCGATCGGGCTCTGTTGTTGTTTCCCAATCGGTGTTCGCGTCGCCTATCGACTGATCATTGGAGGTCTCTCTAATCCAGCTGATGAAGCTATCCAAGCGGATGAAGATCCCTGAGAATTCGAAAATGCCATTTGGTGACAGCGGCTCGGTTGTGAATCTCTGCTATTGCATCGCCAGAATAAGAGAAATGAATTCAGTATCAATGAAGAATATTATACCTGGATGTTGTGGGCTACCACATGCAGCACCGTTCGTAGCTATACCCACAAGCTCAACGTGTTCCCTAGCAGAGGTTCGACAGAACAGTGGTCCTCCCAAATCGCCTTGACAGATTCCTCTCCCACGTTCACCCATTCGTCCAGCACAGATATGAAACTTGCGGGATATGCGAACTCCGTTCATGTTCCGATAAGCCCTCGTACACTGCGGACTGGAATCACGGAAGAGGGATGAGCAAAATGCCTTCGTCAGAATCGAGGAACGTGTTCTTCACGAAGAGGAAATACAGGCACGCATCGGCACTCACTAAGTCAACACGTTCAATGAAACAGCTTTCAAATCCTCTGAAAATCCCGAGGACTCGTTCGCCTTGCCCCAGCCCAACGCTACACACGATTCATATTCTATGACATCGTTCAAATTCGAATTGACGCATGCCGGCGACACGGCATAATTTGAGGAGACCTCCGTCTTCAGTTCGATCAACGCCACATCGTTCTGAAACAGAGGATTGAGTTGAGCTGCCGGAGAAGATTTCTACCCGAAGCGATCCTTCAGACTGGCCACAACTCACCGTTCGAGTGATTGGCGTCCACTCGGGATGTTCGAACATACGTCGGACGGGAATCTCTTGATGATTCGTTCCGTTGATTTTAGTGGACCCGAGTACGACGCGCGAAGTGCCCCATTCACGGATTTCCTTGATTCAATGTGCTGCTGTCAACACCCATCGCTTGTTGAGGAGCACTCCTCCACAAATATGCTTCCACTCCAGGTCGTTCCAAAGTTCATCGCTTTTGAAAACCTGAGCGAGGACAGGCGCTTGAGTGAAACTCGAACGTGTAATCAATCGCAATGTTCCTCTTCATAGCGCAGCGGCTGGTCTCTGTTCGGTCGGATCATCGCCTAGTTGATCCGATCTTTCTTATAAATAACTTTGTCGAGCGATGATTCACTCAAGTTGGAACCATTCACAGTTTATCGAATCCGAAGGGTCAACTACATCAATGCACCTTACCTGTACCGAAACGACAGAATCCGCATACTGGACATTCCTACCGCCAGAAACGTAATTCTCTCTTTCGAAAAACCTCCAAGAATGCCTGCCGCATTCTTCCTTAGCGAGACAGAGAGGAATTGAAACCAAGAGACCAGCAACGAAGAGCATGGTCAGAGATCGTGGTGAGCAGCCAAGAGTGCAATCTAACAACCCTACCTGTAGACTTTTAATTCAGACTCTCTGATCTTATTCGCAGTAGTTCACTTCCCGGGCGTAATCCCATGGAGCATTGTTCTGACGGAATCGCTGAATAATCTTGGGCGTCACTTCCCTGCCTGGCATCCTTCCCACACTGTTCATACGGGGCAAATATGGCATTCATGCGTTCTAAACTGATCCCATAGGATCTCGTTATCAATCCGAGCACCGCTGTGAAAATGTGACATGGACGTATGCAGAATGCTGCGCGGACGCTTCATTGGTCTCCTAGGGGCTGCCAATAATTTGACGGTTACGAGGTTGAGAATTCAGTGGAAATTGATACACGGGAGCCGGTCCAATGGGTCGCAAAGTTTTTCCTGAAATCTGGAATCCTTGGAGCCAAGAAACAAGTTGCAGGAGAATATAGCTTTGACACGCGTTCATTGCAGACAAGACTCTTTTCAACCAAAAAGCCGAACAAGGCGTTTGTATTCACTGTAGCGTATGGTGTGGCTATGGGTGTGCACAAAGCGCCAGCGGTGAAAGCGATGAAATCTACGGGGTCCATTGCAACATCCACATGAAAGCTCGTGTACAGGCAGGTTGTGTCCCATGGTTTTCCTCCAGAAATTCATATCCAGGAAAGAAGATAAGGCTACAATCTCAACCTGAGTGAATTGGCCATCGGCTCTTCGGGTCGACATACGGATCCGGTCCGGAACGGATCCATTTCATGCGTGTGTTGTTGTGTCGATGGTAACACTGAAAAAAAATTCCCAATGAATTACGCGCACATGTACATATATAGTTATACGATGAGCATTTTGTGCCCGTATTTCAAGTCGCTCATAAATAGCGAATCTCTTATTTTTGTATTTTCTTCTTCACACTCGACCCACCGAAGCAAGTTGAAGGTCATGGCCTCCGCGATATTGAATCCGTGGTTGAGGCTAGTTTTAAATCCATAGTCCATAGGAAAGTGATGATGAATTCGTCTCCCTCCTTCGTCATGGGGCATCGAATATTCCGGGAGCTTATCTTATTAGATGAGTGTGAAGACGGAAAAAAAAGCGTTACAGGATTCCGAAGGAATGACATCTGGAATAGAGTGATGCTTGCAGCATTTTCGGGAGCATAGCCCTTGCCGTGATCCCCACACCACGAATACCGCAGTCAACTCACCGGAATCCAGTCTTTCGCGTTGTTTTCCGTGACTGAGCGGCATCACATGCCAAAATTCACTTGACGTGTTTTGAAAATGAACTCCTCATGTAACCTATCGCGCCGAGCGACTCCGTTTAGCTTCGATCCCTTGGAAGCATACCTGGTATTCAACAACGCTCACGTTCGGTTTCTCGCGTTTCGAGCCATGCGAATCATCACGGGTCACTTAATCGCGAGGGCGGGAGGGAAACACTCAGAAGAAAAAATTGGGGAGATGTGAACGTGTGTTAGAACCCAGTAACGGGGTAAAACGAAATTTCGCAGTCGTTTCTAAGAATGTGTTGTACGAGCCATTCCCGAACTGACCGATGTCGAGGACGTTGTGGAAGAGAAAATTCGCCAGATAGCTCCACTGCTGCTGATACAGTGACTCAACTGCTATGGTTCGCCTCCATCTATCGATATGAAGTTATGTAACGCGCATGGTCAGATGTCGATTGGTTAGGCACTCCATTTTCCTTATAACCTAGCATCTCAGTTTCTCGTACCTCTATTCAGCTTTCCGGATTAGCCGGATTGCCGGCGCGTACTTCCATTGGAGCCGTAAAAAGTGAACTTCCAACTTCGACTTACAGAGGCTTCCGCAACTCCGACTTCGGCGTGGAATTTTCGTGTTAATCAATGGAGCCAAAGACGCCATAGTACGAGACGACCTGCAGACCGAGCTCATATTCAAGGAGCTCAGACGCCGCGGCGTCTGGAGTTCCTGCCGTCTCGCTCCTACCATCTAGTGCTCCAAAAGAGCGGCTCTTCTCGTCATCGGGCGCCAGCGGTCATCACCAGCGCACCGAAAACCACTGGTCTACAAGACTCCACAGCAGGGGCAAGCAAGGGGCGGCCCGGCCTCGACGCTGAATCTGTGGGCGGGTCGCAAGAAGTTGCCAGTCCCTGATTTATGGGAATTTACGAGAGTCTATGAGAGTCTACGCCAGTCCAGTCAAAAGTTGTCAAAGTGATCGATTTCGACGCTGGGGGCTGCCGAGCGGCCGCCGTAAGGTCTATGAACCGGTCGAGTTTGAGATCCAGTGATCCAAATCAAACGAAAATTGTCGATCTTGAACATTTGTGCGGGCATGAATGAATTGTATATTTTTCTGAAACTTTGTGCTTGTTCTTCTTGTTTCCCGCGGTCGGAATGTCACTTTCAGTCCGGCCAATTTGCTATTCGACGCCGGCGCCGTCTTTCGGTGTAGACGTCTACTTTGTATACCTGGTATGTTCAAAAGACACAATTGTATGACCGCGCTTCCTGTTGACTCGCTCCTTTGAATGCGTGAAGAACGAGCGGAGGAGGAATAATTCTCCGAGGTTCTCAAGATTGGTTGATTCGACCGGATTCTAACCCCGGATCTGAACCCGGTCGGATTCAGATTCGTCAATCGGATTCGGACTCGTGTATTCGAATCCGAACCCGGCCGACATTCGATTGTGGACTCGAATTTGGATTTTCAACTCGGATCCTTGAGTCTGCCCATCCCCGCTCATTTCAAACACAATCACTTCCTTCGTCAACGTACTTGCAAGTGTATTTGATTGATTTTACCGACTTACAGTACTTGGCATTATTGTGGGCTCTGAATGTATTTGACAGTGATGATGGGTGAAGTACATTACACTGATTATCGAAGTTCATACTAGTACCCCGACTTTTGAATGTAGAACAGTTCCCGCTGTCCTCCGTCGATCACCGACAATATGGGGGATACCTATCGAGTTGTTTCCGGATCAGACTGAACGGTTGTTGTTTCCGAATTGGAGTCCACGGTTGTTGTTTCCGAATCGGAGTCCACGGTTGTTGTTTCCGGGTCTGATTGCACGGTTGTTGTTTCCGGATCAGCCTGCACGGTTGTAGTTTCCGGGTCTAATTGCACGGTTGTTGTTTCCGGATCAGACTGCACGGTTGTTGTTTCCGGATCAGACTGCACGGTTGTTGTTTCCGAATCGGAGTCCACGGTTGTTGTTTCCGAATTGGAGTCCACGGTTGTTGTTTCCGGGTCGGATTGCACGGTTGTTGTTTCCGGATCAGCCTGCACGGTTGTAGTTTCCGGGTCTAATTGCACGGTTGTTGTTTCCGGATCAGACTGCACGGTTGTTGTTTCCGGATCAGACTGCACGGTTGTTGTTTCCGAATCGGAGTCCACGGTTGTTGTTTCCGAATTGGAGTCCACGGTTGTTGTTTCCGGGTCGGATTGCACGGTTGTTGTTTCCGGATCAGCCTGCACGGTTGTAGTTTCCGGGTCGAATTGCACGGTTGTTGTTTCCGGATCAGACTGCACGGTTGTTGTTTCCGGATCAGACTGCACGGTTGTTGTTTCCGAATCGGAGTCCACGGTTGTTGTTTCCGAATTGGAGTCCACGGTTGTTGTTTCCGGGTCGGATTGCACGGTTGTTGTTTCCGGATCAGCCTGCACGGTTGTAGTTTCCGGGTCGAATTGCACGGTTGTTGTTTCCGGATCAGACTGCACGGTTGTTGTTTCCGGATCGGACTGCACGGTTGTTGTTTCCGAATCGGAGTCCACGGTTGTTGTTTCCGAATCGGAGTCCACGGTTGTTGTTTCCGGGTCTGATTGCACGGTTGTTGTTTCCGGATCAGCCTGCACGGTTGTAGTTTCCGGGTCTAATTGCACGGTTGTTGTTTCCGGATCAGACTGCACGGTTGTTGTTTCCGGATCAGACTGCACGGTTGTTGTTTCCGAATCGGAGTCCACGGTTGTTGTTTCCGAATTGGAGTCCACGGCTGTTGTTTCCGGGTCGGATTGCACGGTTGTTGTTTCCGGATCGGACTGCACAGTTGTAGTTTCCAGATCGGATTGCACGGTTGTTGTTTCCGGACCGGACTGCACGGTTGTTGTTTCCGGATCGGGTCGCAAGGTTGTTGTTTCCGGATCAAAGTGCACGGTTGAAGTGTCCGGGTCGGGTCGCAAGGTTGTTGTTTCCGGATCAAACTGCACGGTTGTTGTTTCCGGATTGGATCGCACGGTTGTTGTTTCCGGGTCGGATTGCACGGTTGTTGTTCCCGAATCGGACTGTACGGGTGTTGTTTCTGAATCGAACTGTACGGATGTAGTTTCCGGATCGAACTGCACGGTCGTAGCTTCTGGATCGGACTGCACTGTTGTTGTTTCCGCATCAGCCTGCACGGTTGTAGTTTCCGGGTCGGGTCGCAAGGTTGTTGTTTCCGGATCAAACTGCACGGTTGTTGTTTCCGGATTGGTATTCGCGTCTCCTATGGACCGATCATTCGTGGTTTCCCTTATCCAGCCAAGAAAGTTATCTAGACGTATGAAGACCCCTGAAAATCAACAATCCTCAATGATGGAAATTCGGTTGTGAGCTTCAGCGGTTGTCTTGTTGAATGATATGGATTGAGTACCGTCAATGTAGTTCAGATGAATATGATACCTGGATGTTGTGGGCTCCCGCATGTTGCTCCATTCGTAGCTATACCGACAAGCAAGTCTTTTCCAGCAGAGGTGTGACAGAACAATGGTCCGCCCAGATCTCCTTGGCAGATCCCTTTTCCTCGCTCACCCATACGACCGGCGCAAATATGAAACCTCTGAGAAACTCGAACGCCATTCAAGTTCCGGTAAGCCCTCATACACTGTTGACTGAATTTCTCAGATTAATTCATGGACAGAAATGCGTCACAACTATTTTCAAACTTCGAGACAATCAAAGCATCCATCCCGCTCGATCATATGCTCAAACCACGCGTCAGTCCTCACTAGGTCAAGAGGTTCAGTGTAACAGCCTTGAGATTTTCGGAGAACTCAGAAGATTCATGCGCCTTGCCCCAACCCAGGGCTACGCAGGATTCGTCGTCGAGCACATCTTGGAAATCCGAGTTTACGCAAGCAGGTGACACCTCATAATCAAGGCGAACATCTGTCTTCAACTCGATCAGTGCGACATCGTTCTAAAAAGAACAATCGAAATAAGCTCCAAGGAAAAGATTGGTGTCTCAGGTGGTTGAATGAACATAACAATAACTCACAGTCCGAGTGATGGGCGTCCATTCAGGATGTTCAAACATTCGTCGAACGGAGATCTCTTGACGGTCTGTTCCATTTAGTGTGGTTGCTCCAAGTACGATCCGCGCGACTCCCCATTCACGTGCCTCTTTGATGCAATGCGCTGCCGTCAGTACCCACCGTCTGTTGAGCACCACTCCCCCGCAAATGTGCTTCCACCTATGATCGTTCCACCACTCATCGCTCTTGAAAACCTGGAGGGATGAAATATTCAATTAGGCTCCTGCCGAACCTTCGGTCTAATGTCTCGTCTCTTTGATAGCTGAGCCTCGCAGCAGCTTCCTTTCCTCTCACCGTCTGCCATATGGTTTAAATATTTAGGCTCATGGTTAGTACCACAGCCTCCAAGTATCGATTCATGGAATAGCGGGGGCGTGAAACCATCTGACGTAGCTCAGGTGACAGTATTCGTGGAGTTCTTTTGTTTCCATGCGTGGTTCGCTGCTATGGTCTTACATTTACATAGAATCCATTCTCATATTTCTGGGTGAAAACGAACCTGAACAGAAACAACGGAATCTGAATACTGGACGTTCCTTCCACCAACGATGTAATTCTGTTCCTCAAAGAATCGCCAAGAATGCCTACCGCATTCTGCCACAGCGAGAGATGGAGAAATCAGATCCAAGAGGCTCGCGACAAGAAGCATTTTCGGAGAGCGCGACGGACAGCCAGGTTCCAGTGAGTTCGGCCCACGAGCCGCGAGTTTTTAACTCAAACTCACTTATCCTCCTCACGGAACTTGTCCGTCGGAGCGTAATCCTTGCAAGCGTTAATCTCCTGAGCCTGCCAGGTGATCTCTAATGATGCGATAATATCCGGCATTCATTTCAGTTTTTTTTCCTATGATAAATGAAAGCTCGAGCCACGGATGACCCCATGGGCATTCCATAGGCTTTTGAACACAACGATGAGGTCTCTCTGAGACTTCCTTGTTTTGGAATTACGCATTGCTACGCAATCCTTACTCGCCTGAAATCATTCAATGGAGCGGGACGTTGAATTTTTGTTAGCGAATTATGAAACCTTTGCCTCGTAGAATAATGTATCTCACCTAGCGCGAGCAAGGATGGGGAAAAATGGAGTATGGGACCATGCTGATTCGGCACATATTCCAAGAGCGGCCCGATTAGAATGCGTGGGAGCTTTATCCCTTCGTTTTCATGGGCTCCCGCCGCCGTTTTGTCTCTTTTTCTTCCAAGCGAAAACCCA
This sequence comes from Neoseiulus cucumeris, assembly GCA_021527715.1. Lineage (NCBI taxonomy): Eukaryota > Metazoa > Arthropoda > Arachnida > Mesostigmata > Phytoseiidae > Neoseiulus > Neoseiulus cucumeris. Next base: position 1,102,284 of record JAJSRV010000016.1, on the reverse strand, counting down.
GCGCTCCGCACGGGCTCTAGGCGTTGTGGGCATATGCATTGCTTGTTGTGCAGCAAAGTAAGTTGTCTGTTATCTAGTTTGTCATATTCTGTCACGATCTACGTCATTTTAGTCCCTAGGGCTCCTACTTACAGTTAGGTAGATTGCAGGAACCAGAGGCTTCAAGGTCCTTGCCAGCTCGGCCACTGCGTCTTAAACCAGATTCGTATCGGATCCATAAATGTTCACAGGGGTCCGCTTTTAGAGCCAATAATCCTGGCGCACGGAACTGCGAGTTGATAAGCTTCTGGGCATGAAGATCTCGAACTGTTTCCGAAATAAACTGATAAAGCCTCATCGATGGGAAAAATCCCGAGTCCGAAAATTCCGAACTTTTGACTTTCGGAGGAAACGGTCGAATGTAGAGGGTGGGCGTCTTCAGGTTCATTGAAGAGCTCACCGTCAGCAACGGTGAAAAATCATTGATGAAGACCCGCAGGAGAAAATGAGGCCCGTGTAGTAGAACCCGTAGTACCGTTGCTACGGAATGCATATATACTGGAGGCACTCCTATCCACGATTCAACACAGCGCTTGGAGATCGTCATGTCAACAGAAACCAAATGGAGACGTTGCCGAAACTTAAGCAGATCAGGGCAAGCACCCGAAGCGATCCGCGCCATCGTTCTTGATTCAACGTCCAAGAATATCCCATCGTCTCATATTAGGCTCCCCTCTCGCAATACCGCATACTCCAATCTGTGAATCGGGAACACTGTACGCGACTTTGTATTGCCGTAACATCGAACAACGTGAAATTATATTAAAACTTCTGTTGGCATACCCACAGGATTCGATTCATTTCGCTCTTATGCTGATCATGTGGAGTTCCTCACGCACTTCACCTCGATTGTCTTCATGTCTTGCATTTCATAAAAAGTGATTCATCCTAAGCTTATAGTGGCACTGCTCAGAATTCCCTTTGCGACACATGAGCATTGCCGTAATTCCCAGCCTGTGAGAATCGTTGTTGTGAAATGTGGTCGACCACACTTCACTGCCACGTACCATAGGGAAGAATAATGAATTCATTCGTTTGTATTGGTGTCAAGTTACCGTACTCCTTTTGATAAGCAGGCGCACCACGCGCGCAGTGGCGCAGATAGCACGAAGCTATGGCCGCTATAGCTTCATGCTCCCCAAATTCGACGAAGCCAGCTTCGTGGGAACCGGAAAGCCTGGCAATGAGAGGGACGATTTCCCACGATTTTCCCTAAATATTCCTCCTCCGGCTGCAACCTCAACCGAAGCGCAAGATGTCGCTTCTTCGACGTTGCAAAATGGCGTAATTGTTCTACCATATATCGTTTGAAGAACGTGCACGCGCTCTCCGATTGCGCAGAGAGACGGGTAGGAGAGAGATTTGGCTTCATGAGAAAAAAAGCTGAAGATGCCACTGCAAGCGCCGTAGAAAAATGGGTAGCTATGCCACCTTTTGTGCGAATTACGGTATGTTCTGGTTCAGCGGTTGCGCTCCAGCGAAAATCTCGTTGTGCGGCGCGTTTTCCTCCCAAAGAATATGTTGTGAACGGGCGTATATCTCATATTCATGTGCTTTACATAAAAATGAAGATTTCTCTCATAAAGAAAGTCGTATTGCTTGTTTATTGCCATCTTATTGTCCGATAGACCAATCATCAGTTGTTCTCCTGATCCAGTCAAGGAAACGATCGACTCGAATGAACATCCCTGAAAACAGTGAAAGGTTGATAAGATCAGACAGGAGCACACGGAGCATCTAGATCGAGTTCATACGGCGAATATATTTCCCTCACTATTCATAATTAGGAGAAATCTCCATACCCGAATGTCGCCGATTTTGCCCGCATGTCTCTTGGTTTGTTGCTAGGCCGACGAGTTGAACTCCTGCGCTAGTCTTACAAAATAAGGGACCTCCCTAGTCCCCTTGGCATGCTCCTCTGGCACGATTGCTGATGCGTCCGGCACAAATATATGACCCACGGTCGACGCGGAAATCCTTCGGGTTTCTACGATACTCCCTCATGCACTGTGGACTGCAAAGGAGAATTCATTCCAAGAGCCAGCTCATTCTCGGAGCAGAGTTGGGTATGAGAAATATGTATCAATCAAAAAGTACAAACGGAACGTTTACGTACTTTGATGATGCGTGCAGGAAAGTTGCCCGGAGATCTTTCGAAATCCAAGAAGACTTCTCTGACCTGGCCCAGCCTAGTGCGGCACAGTGCTCACTCTTGATGACGTCATCGAAATTCGAGTTAACGCAAGCAGGCGATATGACATCATTAAAGTCGATGTCCTTTCCTAGTTGAATCAGCGCTAGATCCCCCTGATTCGAAAATCAATCGAATTGCATTTCAGTCCGTCACTCTGAATCCCTCAGAGCCGATAGACGTGATTGTATCGAGATGCCTGTCATTGCTCACCCGTTGAGTTCTACGTGACCATTGAGAATATTCCAATGCCCGCCGGACGGGTATTTCAAGCCGTTTCGAATCGTGTATATTCGTCGTTCCCAGAACTATTCTCGCGCGTCTCCAGTCGCGGATATCTTTGAGGCAGTGTGCAGCTGTTAGAACCCATCGCCTGTTGATGAGTGCACCCGCGCAAATGTGTTTCCATTTGCGGTCATGCTTCCGTCCATCGGATTTGGCGACCTGGATCAGAACATTCGTGTCAAGATTCATTATTTCACCCCAGTTATAATGAACGCCGCTTGGTTTTGATCGTGTTCCGGACTTCCGCTCACTCACGCCTCAAGAGCCTGCTCGGAATTATCTAAAAGCTTGAGACAAAAGACTCCACCGAAAGCACCAGTCTTTCCCAGAATTTTCCAGTTTTTGAGTGCATATTTTCGCCATTTTCGGCGCCTATTTCTGCATTCTAATTCCCGAGTTTCTCGTAGCTTAAAAGTAAGGGCTCAGATTTTGAGAATAATTTCCCAAAAATTTTCTCGAAATTACCTGGAGCACGCCGTAAATGAAAGTTGACTTGATCACCGAAGATACAGAAATATTGATAATTCATCCATAGAACGAAATTCACAACACTATTGATGATTCAAAGGATTCAGACTCCCGAAATGTACCCACTTCGATGTTCAGAAGCTTAAAAATTAATCGGTTCGATCAGACTCACCTGAACTGAGACGGTGGAATCCGCGTATCGCACTTTCCGTCCGCCAACGATATAATCTCCATGCTCAAAGTAACTGATGGAGTGCCTTCCACACCCTGCGTTTTGCTTCGTCCTGCCAGTCTCATTTTTGATACCTTGTTGATCTCTTCGCGTGCTCATTAGAAGTTCGGTCGTGGTGGCTGCAATTGACGCTTCTGTCATTGTTCTGATCGATTTTTCCGTCTCTGCTGAGTGTTCTGTTGTATTCCTCTTCGATTTCGTCGTCGTTGAAGGCAGATCTACCGTTGTTGTAGTTGTCAACTCTGTTGTCGTCGTCATCGGAGCTTCTGATCTTGTTGTCGACGCTTCTGTCGTCGCCGTAGACTGCCTCACTACTTTGGTCGACGGTTCCGTCATAGGTGACGGTTCCGACCACGTCGTTGACACCCTCAACCATGTTGTCGGCATCATTGTTGAGATTTGTGTCAATGTGGTCAGAGATTCCATCGCAGATGTCAAGGATTCTACAGTTGTTGTTGACACATCTGTCGTCGCTGTGGACGACTGTCGCATGGCGGTTGACCCCTCTGTCGTCATCCCTGAAGGTTCTGAACCCGTTGTTGACGGCCGATTCGTTCGTGGAGAAACATCAACCGCTACCGTAGACGTTTTCCTTTCAGTTGTTGATAAATCTGCCATAGTTTTCAGTGTCGTCGTTTGAGGGTCGAACTGCGTTGTCGATGCGATTTTCGTCGGTCTGGACAGATCAAACACTGCTGTCGACGTTTCTGCCGTCTTTCTTGAGTCTTCTGACTCCGTTGTCGAAAGGTCTGAAATCCTCGTTAAGGGTTTCGACTCCGTGAATGGCAAAAGTGACGTTGTCGTTGGACTTCCGGATTCCGTTGTCAGCGATCGTTTGGTCCCAGTGGTCAGCTCTTCCCTCGCTGACGATTGTTTCATTTCCACTGTGGTCAATTCTGCCCTCGTAAAGGAGCGTTCTAGCGTTGTCGCTAAAACTTCTGATACCGTCATTAACGGGTCCTCGGTCCTTGTAGACGGTGCAAGTTGTCTAGTTGATGAAGTTGCGGTTACGGAAGATTGTGCCGTTTTTGTCGAACGTTCTTTAGTCGTCGTTGAAGGTTCCGCTTCGATCGTTGACGGTTCTGAGCCCGTTGGCAGATTCTCCGTTCTCGTAGAGAGTTCTAGTCCTGCGGTGGACCGCTCTACCTCCGTTGTAAACGATTCTGTCGTTGTTATCCAACGAGCTGTCATAACCGTTGAAGGTTCCGATACCTTTGTTGACGGCTCTTTCATCTTTGTAGAAAGTTCCATCCCTTCTGAAGACCGGTCCGCCGCGAGGTCGGAGGATCCTGCGATTGTGCTCGAATGTTCAGTCATCGTCGTTGAAGGCTGTGACGTCTTTGTTGACGATTGCATAATCCTGGTAGAGAGCTCAATCCCTGCGATAGACCGCTCTTTTGCGGTTGTGAACGGCTCAGCCTTGTTAGTAGACCCTTCTTTCGTCGTTTTCAACCGTTCTGAAACCGTTGAGGACGGTTCCATGATCCTTGTAGACAGTTCAACCCAGGGGGTCGTTGGTATTGTCGCGGTCGAGGACGGTTCCGCTGTTTTCTTCGACCATTTTGTAGTTCCCATTGAAGGTTCCGATTCCGTCGTTGAGGGTTCTGTTCTCTCGGTTGTGCGTTCTGAGCCCGTTGACGGTTCTTGTGTTCTTGTAGACAGTGCTGACCCAGCGGTAGATTGTTCTGCCAGCGTTATGTTAAATTCTGCTGCTGTTATCGACCGTTCTGTCGTAGCCGTTGAAAATTCCGAGTTCGCTGTTGAAGGTCTCATCATCCTTGTAGGCGGTCCTCCCTCTTCCGGAGACGGTTCCGTCGCGGTTTTCGATGATTCTATCGTTTTTGTTGGAAAATCTGAAACTGTTGTTAACGGTTGTATCATCCTCGTGGGAAGTTCTCCCTCTGTAGTGAACGATTCTGTCGCGGTGGTGGATTGTTCCGTCGTTGTTCTTGATCCTGCTACCGTTAACGTTGGGCGCGGCAGTTCCGTTGTCGACGGTTGGTCCGTCCTCGTGGACACTTCTACCCTCACTGAGGACTGTTCCTCTTCGTTTGTGGACAGTTCTGCTG
>JAJSRV010000016.1:958056-1096316 GCA_021527715.1 Neoseiulus cucumeris | reverse complement strand
TCCGTTGTTGACGGTTGGTCCGTCCTCGTGGACACTTCTACCCTCACTGAGGACTGTTCTTCTTCGTTTGTGGACAGTTCTGCTGCAGTACCGGACAGTTCTGTGGTAGCCTTTGAAGGATCCGATTCCGTTGTCGACGGTTGGTCCGTCCTCGTGGACACTTCTACCCTCACTGAGGACTGTTCTTCTTCGTTTGTGGACAGTTCTGCTGCAGTACCGGACAGTTCTGTGGTAGCCTTTGAAGGATCCGATTCCGTTGTCGACGGTTGGTCCGTCCTCGTGGACACTTCTACCCTCACTGAGGTCTGTTCCTCTCCGTTAGTGGACAGTTCTGCTGCAGTACCGGACAGTTCTGTGGTAGCCTTTGAAGGATCCGAATCCGTTGTCGACGGTTGGTCCGTCCTCGTGGACACTTCTACCCTCACTGAGGACTGTTCTTCTTCGTTTGTGGACAGTTCTGCTGCTGTACCGAACAGTTCTGTGGTAGCCTTTGAAGGATCCGACTCCATTGTCGACAGTTCTACCATCCTTGTGGGCAATTCTAATCGTGTTGACGGCGGTTCCGTCGCGGTTGTCGATAGCTCTGTCGTTGTCGCTGGAGAATCTGACCCTTTTGTTGGCACTCCTTCCATTTTTGTAGATAGTTTCAACGCCGTGGTGGACGGTTCTGTCTCCGTGACAGACAGTTCCGCTGGTGTGTCTGACCCTTCTGCCTTCGTCGCTGGATGCTGCGACCCCGCTGTTGACGGTTCTATCGTCCTTGTCAGTGGCTCCTCTGCTGTGGTGGAGGGTCCTGCCGCGGTTGTACAAAGTCCGACCGTTGTTGTAGACCGATCTCTGGTCGTGGTTGAAGGTTTCCAATCGGCTGTTGACGGTTCTGTTATGGTCGTTGAAGGTTCCGAGTCTGTTGATGGTTCTCTCTTTCTTGTGGACAGATCCACCGACGTGGTCGACGATTCGTCTACTCTTGTGGGTTGTTCTGTTATCGTCGTTGGAGGTTCTGCCGCTGTCATAGACCGGTCTGTTATAGTCGTTGGAGTTTCCGATCCCGTTGTTGACGGCTCTTCCGTCTTTGTAGACAGTTCCACCTCTACCGAGGATTGCTGTAATGCTTTTGTAGATGACGATTCCATAGAAGTCGCTGGAAGCTCTGATTCCGTGGTCTGCGGTTCCATGATCGCTGTGGAAGGTTTTATTCCTTCGGTGGACGTTCCTGTCGTGGTTGTGGCCGGACCTGGCATTTCCGTTGACTGATTCGTCGGCATCGTTGAAAATTCTGATACCGTTGCTGACGTTTCCATATTCGCTGCGGTTGATGCTTCAAATGCGGTTGGGGACAGTCTCGTCGTTTCTGTTGACTCTTCTTCCATCGTCGTCGTTGAGCGCTCTGACACTGTGGTTGACGTAGCCATCCTAGTGGACGTTTCCACCCCCGTTGAGGATGTCGTGGTCGTGGGCAAGTCCGTCAGTTTTTTTAATTTTTCGGTCGTGGTTGTAAATACGCCGGTCGGTTTTTCAAACTGTTCTGTCGTCGTCAGCGGTGAAGGTTCAAGCTTCTCGGTTGAGACTTCTTCCGTCTTCGTCAGAAGCTCTTCCGCTGTGGAGAAAGATTCTATCGCAGTTGCGGATAGTTCTGTCATTGGTGTAGAAGAATCTGGGCAAGTTGTTGACGGTTTCGACGCTGTTGACGGTTCAACCGTTGTCGTCCGAGGTTCTGGTTCCGTTGTTAACGGTTCTGCCGTTGCGATGGAACGATTTCGGAGTTCACGAGGGGTCGTGATGGACAGTTCTTTGATCGTTGTCGAAGACAACTCCATCGTTGGAGGAGACTCGCTCATCGTTATACTCGTCCAGACTATCGACGTTGACTGTTCTCCCGTTGTTGTAGATGCATCTGTCGTCGTTGTCGACGGATCCTCTGTTGGAAATTGGGTGCGAATTGTCGACGAATCCGTTGTGGATTCTCTAGCCGTAGCAGTATGACCAGTTCGTGCTGTCGTAGATGGTTTCGCCGCTCCTGAAGACGAAACTTCTGTGGTATTCGGTGGCTCCGTCAGAGTATAAGGCTGTTCTGTCGTATTTGTAGACCCCTCTATGTCGGTTGTTGGTGGCTCTTTTCCGGTCGATTCCTCCGACTTTTCGGTCGACGATCCTGAATCCACTTCTCCGATCGACAGGTCGTTCGTTTTCTCCCTAATCCATTCCAAGAAGCTATTCACGCGAATGAAGATCCCTAGAATGAGGTAAGCATTCGTGAAATCTCCGCGAGTTCTCATGATGTTGGGGAGGTTTGATTCTGCGCCTCGCGACAAAGTTCGAAAATGCTGCATACCTGGATGTTGAGGACTACCACAAGTAGCTCCATTCGTTGCGATGCCGACGAGCTGGACCTGATTCAAACCTGAAGTCCTACAGAATAAGGGTCCTCCCAAATCACCTTGGCAGATTCCTTTTCCTCGTTCACCCATTCGTCCCGCACAAATGTGGAAGTTCTCGGAAATGCGAACGCCGTTCATGTTTCGATATGCCCTCATGCACTGTGGACTGCGGTTTCAATATTGAATTGGGGAACTAGCGAGGCATCAACTGGGATCAGAGTTTCACAGTGATTGCTGATCATTCTCTATAACTCATGAGTGGAGCAGTGAATCTTTCCAAAGATCTCCCCGATTCCGTGAAAGTGCCGTGATTGGTTGTCTGCTGTGATAAAATACGCTCAATACGGGACTTACTAGGTCAATAAGTTCAATGAGACGGTTTTCAAGTGTTCCGAGAAGTCCGAAAACTCGTTCTCCTTGCCCCAACCTAGTGCTACACAGGGTTCGTCTTCGATGACGTCTTCCGAATTCGCATTGACGCACGCTGGTGATACGTCGTAAGTCAAGACGACGTCCTTCTTGAGTTCAATGAGCGCTATATCGACCTAGAACGAACAATCAAGTATCATTTCCAAACGGAGGTTCATTCGATGTTCCTCATGATCACCACACTCACGATTCGAGAGGTGGGCGTCCATTCGGGGTGTTCGAGCATGCGCTTAACGAGTATTTCTTGGCGGTTCGTTCCGTTGTCGCCAGTAGCTCCAAGCACAATGCGTGCGGCTCCCCATTCCCGGGCTTCCTTGATGCAATGCGCTGCCGTCAGCACCCATCGTTTGCTGATGAGAACGCCACCGCAAACGTGTTTCCATTCATGGTCATTCCACCATTCATCACTTTTGAAAACCTGAAGAATACAGCCATCAGGTAAAACTCATCATTTCGATCCATCGAGTCGCATTCCGGCTTCTCGTCTTGCTCGGTCTCCATCCACGAGTTTTTTTCACTTTGAGCAACATTCACCATTGCATGTCAGACGGGAAAGTTGAGAGAATCGCTTGACGTGATAATGAGAGTCATTGAGCGCATCAACGCATCTTTCGATTGCAAGTCAACCTCTTCCATGGAGGGGTGGGCCTCAATAGTGTTCCAATAAAGACTCACCTGAACGGAAACAACGGAATCTGCATACTGAACTTCACTCCCACCGACTATGTAATTCTCTTGTTCGAAATATCTCCAAGAATGCCTTCCACATTCTTCCGCAGCGACACTTGAGAAAATCACACTCAGAAAACTGGCGACGAGAAGCATATTCATAAAGCTCCTGCGATATCAGATGCGCAACCAGTTTATCCGGAAATCTGCGGACCTCTAACTAACGCTCCATCGAACTCTCAACGGAACTCCTTTATCCAAGCGTAATCTTGAAAAGCGATAATCCCTTTATCTTGTCAGATGATATCGCGTACTGCCGCGACTTCCGGCCTTACTTGCTATCGAAAATGTATCGACCACGTCTATTCGTTTCCCAGCTCTATGAATTCATCAATTTGACCGCTCGCTGCTTTGTGAAAGGCCAGTCAGCGAGCGGGTGTGAACAAGCTTAGACGTAGAACCGAAAAGCCGAAAGATTCAATGGAGCTCCGCGTACGTCAGCGACTCGACGTTTTATGGCACGCGGGAGAATTCGCATCAAGCCTTGAGATTTCTATCATTCAGGTTCCTGCAAAAAATATTCTAAACCGTCGATTGCGAGCTATGTACTTATTTTATTGTGATTGCATTGTGACTTTCACAATCATTTCGGTTCGGAACCCTTTCCGAAATCTCCAATTATCTGAAACGAGATAAACTGTCGCGATGATTCTCAACTATGCTCCACGTGACCTTGGAGATCGATTATTTCACCAAATCCACGAGAAAGGTTCGAAGGTCCCACATGATTCGACCTTTTAATCCATGGTCTCATGGTGGAGACTTTTGGACTGAGCAAGATGGGGAAGTTCATCGAGTGATTGGAAGAGGGAGTGCTGAACTCGGTTGAAGATTCAAGGTCGATTCTTGTAAGATCTAACAATCTGAGACATTCGGGTTGTTAATGAGGAACTCTTTCCCGAAAAAAAAATGTTGGATGATTCAAGGCCGACAACGCGGGGCAACAGATTTTTAGCGGGACCTGCCACGTCCAAGTCTCTGTTGGATTTCAGTTTAGGACTGGGCCTTCCAAAATACCGCGGGTAGAACCGCAAGGAACCGCAAACTAGAACTGCATTTCTGCAAGTGGCGTCTTGAGGACTGACGTGTTATCCATCACTCTGAGTGCTCATAAACCGTAACAGATAACTGCAACCTTTACGAATCAACCGTAGACTTCATTCCTCCATTTTTTCACAACTCAAATTCGACTGGCTTGACATCGTCTGCTCAAGCTGGTCGGAACGACCTCTTCCGACCATCGATGACTGATCTAATGAAGCTGCGAGCAGAAAACTAGGACAAACGTGATGAACCGCCTCCACTACGGCGACTTCCTCAAGGAGCTTCAAAGTCGAAAGCTCTCCTTACCATGAGAATATTATTGAAGGTTTCAGGTTTAAGACTTGAGACTATCTACATTCTCTCCAAATAAGACCTTGACAACACAGATTCCATTTGCCAGGTACATCGTCATCGCGCGCGACATCGGCGGTGTGATGAGAAGAGTCTCGAAAGCTACCTTCCCATCGCCAGTGAGGCGTTCGAGAGCAGAAAAGTATTTTCTGTATCTGCATGATTAGGTTATTCTGTGCTCCATGGTGAGCAACTTCATATTAAGGACCAGTTCCATCGGAAGTTCTTCTAGCGGTTCTTTGCGGTTCCTTGCGGGTCAAAACCGCGCATACATATATTGTGGTTCCTTGCGGGGCTTAACCGCGGTTTCAGAAGCGCTGGGAGGCTTAGTTAGGACACCACGCAACTAAGCTATGATCACGGTGTACAATACTTTAGAGCCCAAACCTCGTTCTCGTTCGAAACTGACGCGGATCACTCCACAAAAAGTACGTAAGCAACAATCTCACTGTATAGAAGTGGATATAGTTGTGGATCAGAACGAGAGGTTTCGATTTCCAACCACACGTCCGAGATTCGGTCCCCAAACAATAAATCTGGAGCAGAACCGAGGAAGCGTATTGACAGAGCGAAATACGGTGCTTGTGCAAATTGTCTTGTGACACACATTTGGGTAATTATTATAAAAGAAACTAATTACATGCACGGAATGGTTACATCCTTCGGTTGAGCGGAGCGAACGTCAGAGCGGGGACTTTATTTCGAGCTCTACTTGGCTCTGAGCGCGACGTGAATTTAAGGGGGAACGGAGCTCTAATTTTATTCGAGAACCTATATTTTACTAGAAGTTGTTATTTTCTGAATCCGAGCTGAATGGGTTTTCTGAGTTGATTCCCGCCTTACCTATTCGTTATGGTACAAGTGCTCTACTCCACGACGCATCAGAATCCTTATTTCAGAGCTCAGTTCGATCAAAAATTTTCGCAGAAACGACCCGCTCTTTGAATCGAGAAAAATACCAATGTCGACTGTCTCTGAAGGCTCAGTCCATCTTAACGGCGGCCATCCTCAGTCTCCGGTAGGGAGCTCAGAGAGACTTGCCGTCTTCCATTGGCCACACCGTAGTTTTCAGCCGAAAAAGATTCGTACAGTGATAGATCGTAACAGATCGTGCTACGAATTGCTCAGTGTTACGAACTTTTCCGCCTTTGCGACCTCTCATAGAGCCCATGTTGAGAAGGTTCATTCTTACGAACGTACTGTAGAGCGAACAGATTTCGCTGGCTCCAGCGTGTTCGCTGTAAGGAACTTTTACTGTTTTCCGTCGTGGTCGTCTCGATGCGCTATTCTCATAAAGGACAGTTCCCATCAGGACTTGTACCTACTAAGATTTAAAGCGTCTTGAAAATCAGCAGGAGAAGTGATGTGAAAACTAGCAAGGGCAAGTGAGCGTCGAGTTAACCCGCCTTAGAGATAATGTTAGCAAACATTAGTCTATGGGGAGCGTTAACGCTGAACAAATATGCGAGGTTGAAGCCGAACCGGCCGAAAGTGTTTAATCCCGTCCACTTGGAGCCAACGTAGTCATTCGGATAAGGTTCCAAGATGTTGAACAATCGAAGATACGATGGAGCCATGATATTCTTCTTGACTTTCTTGGTGGTATCATCGGAGGGACGATCTTTGGAAAGCGGTAAGTTGACGACAGAACCCTGTCCAAGCGCAAATTCGTCTTATTTCATCCGGTTTTCACGATCAGAAAGTATTGCAATGTTACGTCCTAAGTCGGTCGAAGAAGACCGCCAAGATCTGGGGTTCCGATCAGCTCCGAGCGGTGTAACCGAATCATTACATAACCCATCTTTGAGAAGCGACGTCAAGGAGCCATTCCAAGCTCCTATTGCTCTCAATGTCTGCTTCAGTGAATGTTTGGAAATAGGCGGAAAGCCCGTCCTTGAGATGTTTCACGGTACTCTATGTTCACACGATATGGAGTTTGCGCCAGTGATCACGTCTCAAACAGGGAGAGGCCAGATTTGCTCCTGGTCAGAGGACGAAACGAAAGAGTTTGCTATAGATTTCTCTCTCGATAATCTTGCAGCAAGTTTGCTAAGAGCTCCTGAGTCGTCGCTACTTCCCTCTAAAAGCGCTCCGTCTTCAGTGCGGTCGAGCGTATCCAAAATCCTGTTTTTCGGAACAATTTCACTCAAACTCGGCAGTGAATGTTCTCTTGAGACTTCCTCAGCCATAACGCAACCTGGAAAATACTTGGCTCTCCTCTCTGGACTTGCCCTTGTCTGGACTCGTTTTGCATCAACGATCTCCACTCGTCCAGTATCATGTCTTTGGATTGCTTCTTATTAGGAGATCGGATGGATAGGGCTATAGGATTGTCACGGTAAAAAAACTGCAGGAATCGTGGAAAATCGCAGCTCCCATTGAACTACTTGGAAGATCGCCGAGAAAATGCCGCGCTAATCGCGAGAAGGTCGTGCCTCGCGATGAACTTATAGCTCTGAAATGGCTGCCGTTTGGATGTGTTTCCTCCGAATGAGACGCTTTTCAAGCTCGAAACTTCAAAATTAGAGCGCGCCTGTTTCGCGAGGGAATCCTCAATAATCAATTACTCGATGGGTTCGAGAAGGTGGCTTCCATCCTTCGAAATTCCTCTTTGCAGGTTGCGAGGATGAGAAAAGGTGTGGAGAACAACCGTGTTTCATTCACCAAGACTGTCTGTCAGTAAGAGAAAGGGAACAAATTGTCCGCGTTGTGCTTTCTTCTTCGGTCTCAGTAAGTAACTGCGTATGTATATTGTTTGGCTGCAGGGGGAAATATCTATATTGACTTCGGATCTACAAGGGGGTTTTCCCTTTGCAGGATGCCAGCCAACTAGCAACGGCTCTTGCGATCATCATAAAGGTCTTTGACGATGTAATGCGTCTTCAAGTGGAGAATTTTCCTTCTACTGTAGATGGCAACATCGAGTGTATCACGACAACGATGGCAGAGTCCACAGTTGTGATCGATACAGACTCCACTACAACCTCAACAGCAGGAACTGAAGAAGCCTCCAGGCCAACGGGTTCCTCAAGCTTAACAACTCCATCTGAACTCGTCATCCCGGTTTCAACAACTCAGATGGAGGCAGTTGTCAGTGGTGTGATGACGACCACGTCAACAACAACAACGGTTAGAGGAGCGTCCGGAACCATGTCCACTGAGAATGATTTAGCTTCCAGCCTCGGAACTTCGATAGGAGCTTAAAAGGCTGAGAAAACATCTGCAACTCCTGAGAACCCTTCACCGTCGACGGCGGCTTCAGGGAAACAAGTCACCTCCGCGGAATCAGAGACTCCCTGCGTAACTCCTTCATCCCTCCTCGATGGGAACGGCCCTGACAATGAGTGGATCACAGGAAAACGGAAGACTGTGACTCCTAGGGAGTCCCCGGGAGAAGAGGCTGGAGCGGCGATACGAGTTGATAGTCAGACCACAACTGAGGTTACCAATTCTCTTTCTTCGAAATCTACGATAACGGAAGAGACGATCACAGGTATAACCTCATCAGGGACAACATTCACAACGATCGTGGAGACCCCCGAAGCGAAGCTATTCTTCGTCTTGAACGCGGAGCCAGGTGATATTCGATTTCTATGGCGAGTGCATACCAGACCATAATTTTGTTGAGCGATTCGCTTAGAATATGCTCTGGGCGATTGTTTGATGCCAGCGAGGAAGGCCCCTGAGCTGCGTGCGTGCCGTCAGATTACAAACACCTACAAGGGGCTGCGTATAACTGATAATTGATGAAACTGATCAATCGCAAGCTAGCTATAGCTGATGTCTAGGTTGAGTGTTGATTTAGGGGCTTTTCGAGTTTGGATCTGTGTTTTCGTAAGTCCTGTTCTCTTCCATTGAGGCATCATTTCCATAAACAAAAAATGCGATCCCAATGAAATAGCTTTCCAGTTCACCTTGAAAATGAGCACCGAAAATTAGGATTCCTTTGGTATCATAAGGATCTTCAGTTGTGATGCAAGGGCGGAGCGGCCATTCGACGCTGACTTTGATCCTGATGCCTCACATGATTTTTGTATCAGTATTCAATGTGATGTCACACGCGAGATAAACTTCGGTTTCCCTATGAGCCACCGCTGGCCCGCGCTCACCAGCACCAAAAACGCTCACTCACATTTGTGTTTCTGATGGAAAACGCGTGCAATATGATTCCATAACGGACACGACTGCGGAATGACTCGATTTGAGAAACTCGAAACGGATTTTTTTTTCTCCAGCGCCTGCCAAGTGGAAAGGAGCTAGATCGTCGGAGGAGCAAACGATCCTAATCGTGGCTTTTCAAGAAGACCAGAGTGAGTAACATTTCGTATTTCTTCTAATTATTGCTGGTCATGCCCGCTTTGATCAGGGTGCCCTACCATAGTAGTTCTCAAAGCCCCGTACGACCTCGATTATATAAACCGGGACCTGGCAGTGAAAATGAATGGCATTTCCGCCGCTTGTTGGAGATCGTTTTAGTATAATTTTGTAGCCCCTTCCATCTGGCTTCAAAACGATGTCAAAACGGTCTCGCTGTCTCACGACCGTGTGAAACGCCATCGAATGTAGTTTCAGGCTTACTGTCGACATGATTGAGTTTGTACTGTAAGCTTGCCTTCTCTTGGGCTGAAATTTCAAACCTGTATTGCCTTCTATCTTCTGTTCGATTCAGATCATAAGCTCTTGGTGATTGAGCGGGAGCGACTATTACTTCGAGAGATGAATCAGAAACTCAAAATTGTAAGTTACCCGCTGTTTTAGCAGTTTGAAAATTGTTCCATCGGGTTCCATGTTAAACCACGTCATGAAATTGAAGGAAGCGGCGAAACGAATCCCATGCGCTTCCCTCGATATAGTCATCGAGTCTGGCGAGGACAAGGACGATGACGATGACGAGGGCGGGAACGAGCATGGGAAGGAGTCAGAGGAAGTGGAGATGAAGACGGGGAACGCTCCTTTCATGGTTGCTGCTGGAATTTGCATTTCAATCATTTTGTTATTGGCGGTCAGCACCTTTGTATTCAGGATTCACCGTTGTGGACGCATCACACGGCATATGGTAAGAGCACGTCATCAAAGAAGAGGGACGAAAACTCCGATGCTAGTCACCACTTGAAACCTCGAGATATTGTGAATTGCATGCACCTATCGAATCAGTGGTCGATATTTTCAGCGTCGAACAGATCTCGAAGCCCATGAGATGTCCCCGCGTGGACAAAACTCTGAAGTTCACGGACCTCGAGAGCACCCATATTGATTGCTGGGACGCAGCGGGAATTTCTCACTAGTTCATGGCCACCTCGTTGAATATTCGCGGATTTCGACGGCGGAGGTCGCTTTCAGCTAGTTGTCGACGGGCTCTCTTATGAACCCGGCAGTATCGCACGCACTCCTCGTGGAGTTTGGAAGAAGGGCGCAGAAACTCATTTACCGGATACAAAAAACTCCATCCTCTTGGAATCACAAAGCTGGCTGAGGAAATAAATTGAAAGAGTTTACATCTCGTGCCCCGAGCCCTTGTGTTTGCTGATTTCATTGATCGATATCTCGTTCAGCAGTGTCACGAGCCCAAAGCGAGCAAAGTGTACGACGAAACTTAATGTCTCTGAATGTGAAATCACAGGAAATCGGAACAGAAATCATCGGGACAACTGGTGGTCATTCGATCAGTTGTTAGGGACAAGCGGACCTTCAAACGACACCTCTTTCAAGACATCTGTTTTTTTATCTGGCCAGCCGAAATCATGTTCCCCTTTCGATCACTTACTTAGTTGAATTCATGGCAGAGACGGAGACTCAAATGTTACGGATGATGCGCTTGACTCCTCGGATGTCCTTGATAGCATGATTTGCTACAACAGCGGTTCCCAACCTGGGGGCCTGGGCTCCCCAAGGGGGCCCAGATCCAAATCTCGGGGGGCCCGAGGCTTAGCGAGTCTAAGGCAAAGTTAGGGGCCAAGAACGATTGCTTATCGCTGCCGATCGGTCGACTTTGGATCGATGTAAAATGATTCACACAGAATCTATAAGTTCTTGATTCTGAAATCGAAAGGAAATGCAAAGCGATTCCCCATGATCACACATGCTTGCGAATCTGAAACGTTGAGTTTCTTCAACTGTTGATCGGCTGGAGATGGAGACTCACCAGGACATCTGTTGAAGTCTGTTGAATTTAAGAACATTTGTGATTGAAGCGGTATCGAGCACCGCATACTGAGGCTCGCAGACCGAAAACGTGATTCGATATTCGAATGATAAGTTGATTCCAGGGGGTTCTGGAGGGAATACATCAGGGGGCCCGAGTCTAGCCGCCACCATGACAGGGGAGCCCAGTCGCCGAAAAGGTCGGGAACCACTGTGCTACAAGAAAGATCCAGACAATGATAATGGTATCGATGATTCATTCATTCATCATGTCCGACAAGTAGTAATGATAGTTCACTCGCTAAAGAACTGACCATTTTCATTTTCGACGCTGTCATGTCATTTGTCTCCTGATCATCGATGGATGCGCCGCCGAAGCTCCATGGCTAATCCCTATGCAATTTTGAAGCGGTAAACATGACGAACAGATAATTTGCTTGTGCTAAAGGTTGGATTAAGAGATTTTCCAATCCGAAACATTGCTCGACACTCAAATGGCTGCCTCACTGGGTTATGTCATGATCGTTGATGAAATCAACAGCATTTGTTCAGAACTTACTCATGTTCGGCCCTTAGTACTCTGCAGTGCTCTCCTCCGCGAATTCAATTTCATTCTGGCCGCCTTGAATTTCGAAGAGTTCCCGAATGACGCTCCCTGGCCTCTTGATTGCAGCATTGTGCTGCCTGCTCCCCAATGTTGACCGCACGTTCGCAGAAGACGGTGAGTTCATATTTCTGAAATCCCGATCTGATAACAGCCTTGAAACGGAGTTCTCCTTGAAGTTTCTCGACTCGACTATGTTCACCATTGCAGCTTGCGATCGGCAGAAGGAGTGCTCGGTGCATCCTTGTTTCCTGAATCGATCCTGTTTGACGGAAAGAGAACAGGGGCAAGTGATCAGCGTTTCAGTCAACTTCAGAGGCTCGGTGTGTGGCTACATTCAATCAAAAATCGAAACAAGCTTTGTGAGTCTCCATCGGGACTCGGAACATCCCGCTGACTCTAATTGGACGGAGAAACATGACGACGATGCATGACTGATTGCCAATCTCAGTTCCTTCGCTTGATGTCGGAAAAGAAAATTTCCGCAGTCTGTGTGCAAATCAGAGTTAGATTTCAGAGATGATATTTTATATCTAGATCTTGATCATTGCATGTGCTTTGCAGGAAGAGAATGATACGACAGGGTTCCTACAACTCGTAGCAAACACTTTCGAGGAATTCATACGGAATCGAGTGACGGGACTCGAACCCTCTCCGATCACAGAGCCGTCAACAACGACGAACTCGAATCATGAATCGACGACTGACCCCTATCCGCTGCCAACGACAAGAGGAGCCGATGAAGTATCAACGACCGAGGACTCTATCCCCGCGCCGACGACAATGGACTATGAGTTGCTTTCGACGACGACGGATACCGAGCTCTTGCCGACAGTGACGGACTCCGAGTCGCTTCCGACGACGACGGATACCGAGCTCTTGCCGACAAAGACGGACTCCGAGCCGACGCCGTCAACCACAGAGGAGTTCGACCCGATGTCAACAACGACAGAGTACCACACGGGAACCACGACAATCAAGTTGGACATATCGCCATCTACGACAGAATCTGTCGTGTTGCCGACAGCGGCGAGCTCGCAGCCACCGCAAACAACGACAGGATTTGACATCTTGTCAACGTCGACAGACCTTAACTCGTTGCCGACGACAACGGAATGCGACCTTCTGCCAACAACTATAGACTCAAAGCCATCGTTAACAACAGCAAACTCACACTCCTTGCCAACGATTGTGGAGTCTGACCCGGTGTCGACGACGGCAGAGTTTGAACTTTTGTCATCAACGACGGAGTCTAACCCGCTGCCAATAACGACCAGCTCGGATAGTGTGCGCACAGCAACCGACTCTGACCCATCCGGCACAACAACGGACCCCGACACGGTAACAATAAAAGCCGGCTCCGAGCTTGAACCAACTTTCTTGGGATCGGATCCCGCGAGAAATAAGGTCAAGTTCTAGTCTACTTTGATCCACGCCTATTCGGCGGAAGGGGAAATCAGCGGGCTTGCCATCAGCAACGCGAGGTCCGCAAGGACAGTCTTCGGGGTCGTGCCTCGAGAAACGAAAACATTTTTCGTTCAGCGCTCCCGTGAAGGTATGAGAAACCGAAGTAGGTGATTTCTCCTTGATGGAAGATTTGTCGTATCTGTCACCAGTTTGTCCCCTGGGTGTCAGTGAACAAATTGTGTCGAAGGCCCTTGAAGTTCTCTCGTGTCTTGCGAGGAACCGAGCTGCCGATCGTTCGACCTCAAACAACGATATTTGCTGTAGATCACGATTCGCTGGGAGCGTTCGTTCTGGAAGCCCCACATTGGTCATTCGGCTCATTCAGTGACGATTCCCGTTTTTTTCACAGAACAACAGGAGCTGAACACCGATGGTGGGCTCTCAACAATCGAACTCATATCATATCACAGGGGAAAGGGTGAGGAACCGGAGGCTTCAACAGATACATATTATGCCTTGGCTCAAGTCTTAGAGTATGCTTCTCGAACACACTCTTTCCAGTGATTTCCAGGGACCGTGTGCCGCTAAGAGAACTGAATCAAAGATTGATAGAGGTGGGTTCTTCGTTGCAATCAGAATTGATTGTTTGTAGAATTGAAATTGGAGTCTCGATTTCGACTCGTGCTTACATTGACAGGCTGTCCGAAGCCGATTCCCGGATACCTTGATCGAGATAAACTTCAACGATACTCCGTTCTGGCCAGCTGTACTCTTCAGAATTTCTCTTGCGGTGGCACTGCTAACAGTCCTGAGCGTTCTCGTTGTTGCTTTCATCTATCTTTGGAATACGTTTCGACTGAGAAAGAGCACAAACAAGGTGAAATCTGGTCCTGAGGACGCAAAGATTCATTGTGGAGACGACGCAGCACTTGCTCGGCGTCCGCAATCAGAAGAGATCCTTATGGTGGATTCTATTTTTCAGCGCGGAATCGATGAGGAAGCTCACGAAATGTATTGGATGCCATCACCTGCTGATTTCAACGGTCTTGTTTCGGTGGTCAGTCTTTAAACGTCCTCATGTCATGGACCATCTTCGCACCTATTTCGACCAACAAATATTTCACTTATCGGTCAAACCTAGGAACAGCGTACGGGAGATGGAGGGCGGGGGTCTCAGCTGGAAGAGTAGGGCTCGAGGGTTTTTGCTTTGAAAGTAGTGCTTTGGATTGACTGCATTGGATGATGCACTCATTGCAGAGTTTCATCAAATTGAAAGATATCTTTTTACAACAAATCACGTTTCACTTCCAGCCTTCTCCTGATGACACGAGCGTGTGAACGGGCGAGACATCACGAACACGATACGATACTGTCCCGGATCAAGCTCGTTCCTTCAAGTTTTGATTTCACATTCATCCTGCCCACGAATTTCCTGACATAAACCTTGGGGAAGCATCCAGAATTCATGGGGATGCGCTTAAATACAACATATCCAGCTGTGAGAGCCCTAAGAACTCGGAAGTTCCAAAATAAATGTTGAGTTTCTTTGGAACTGATCTGAATTATTAAACATAGGCATCTGCTTTTCACCCTGTGTTCCATTTCTCCGAGCATCTGGATAGAGAACATCTCTCACTCAGAAAGAATCTCAAGTTAGGCGCATGAATCCATAATCATCCAGAATTCCCTAGGGTGATGTTTTCTCATGATCATGAGATTATCGAGAATAGGAGCGCTCTTCGGACCGCCTCTCCCTTGACGACTGCGACCAAGCTGTACTGTGGTGGGAAAATATGAGGGAACTTTTTCATGAATTTATGACTGATTGAGTTGTGTTGCTTTGTTGATTCAAAACCAGCGAAACATCAAATGTTAAATGCCACCAGGATTTCGGCCTTGCCGTGGATGTTACACACCCTCTGTTCACATACTATTCTTTGTTGATGACTACCCTGCAGGCTAGCTTCGAGTTTGAGGCCTTGTAGAATGGAATGCAGTTCGTAGGTCACGAACTGATTGCTAATTTCACGGTCGAGGTGCCGTTTGCTCAAGGAACGGCTTATATGATGCAATGAGTTTCCACCAAAGCTCTTTCCGAAATGATTCATATCAAGCGTGTCGTCAACCACGTTAATCAGTCGCCTTGACTGATTTTGCGTCGTGGGTACCAACGAGCTCGCGGATTGGAATTAGTCAACAAGTTCCTCTGGTTTTCGAGTATAGATCTCTGCTCTATAGATTCAAGATTCCGAATCGGTGAATTCTAGACCTATGAGACATTGTTGATATCGCGCTTCAAGAACTCCACTTTTCAGAAGCGTTCGTCGTAATCCAATCGGAACTTAGAAAGAGCGACTTGTATACTTTTTTCAGTGTCCTCAACCACTTCCCTAGCTTCAAGTCCTTAAGCCGCCATCCTCTGCGTCTACGGCCTTCGAATAAAAGGGAATCTGTTGCTTCTCAGTTAAGATTATTCGCTCCCAGATTGAATAGCTTGTTCCTGCTCCCGAGAGAGAATGCCAATCGGGCACATACCGGATACATATACATACAGGTGGAATCCAAAAACTACCATGTTTCCATGATGTGTATGCCCGGCATCTGGTGAAGAGGAGCACGAGCCTTCTGCCGATGAATATGCGCGGGGTGTCCTCGGAATTTTGATCTAGGGAGCCGGGCATGTTCGGAAAAAATGCGGATTGATGTAATCAACCGTAATCTGCAAACTATGGATATCGAGTTCAAGATTTCCGGGAACATTAGAAAGTCATGTCGCTCTCTTGTTTTTGCATGAATTTATTTGGAAAGTTGAGCTGAGTCATTATCTTCATCGATTTCTCTCAGATGAGAGCGGGCTGTTCTCGCACTCGTTTTACTGCTGCTGGGTGACGCGTTGATCGGATAAATTCAGAGCCGTCTTTGCATGAAACGTGACAAGTCTCACTCGAGGAACCATGTATTGGATAGTTGATCGTGTGATACTTGCGACAATCTTCTTGTCGCTGGCTTTGGCTCAAGGATCGACTCGCGAAGGTGCGCAAGACGAATGTGATCAGTTCTCGAGTATTCTCTGAATTTGGAAATTGCAGATTTGGTGAATGTTCCAGTGTCACTCCGGCGTGATATGTTCCCGCATCAAACTTCATATGTCAATTAGAGCCATTTTTTTTAAAGTTGATGCATTGGATTCGCCTCCGCAGGCTGCCGCGAGCAATTCGCATGCGAAAACGATACATGCCACATCACAGACAGATGTCTGAATATCACGGAGAAGTATGAGATATTCTACATCGTTGTGAGACCTCGGAACCTGGTAAGATCTGATTTTCAGCTATTTTGCTTCATGGTTCAGCCTTTAGGGAATAACAATGTTGTCGGAGATTTTGCTTTGTCGTCGTTCCGTGGTGATTGGCAGCCCATGTCATCGCCTTCCCACTGAATTCCGAGTTCAGTTGCTTCACTTCGAAGTTTGCTCCAAGATTCTTTCAAAGCCTTGTCTTTCTAGGAGCCCGAACAGATTTCATTCGTCGAGTGCGTCGTTGCTCGGGCCATCAAGCAATCATTGAACGGAAATCATCCAACGGAAATCCTCGATCTCCCAGAAGAAGCAGAAGAATACTCAGCATTTCTCGAGAGCGCGGACGAAGACGCCAGGATGCTTTCAATAAGTCCGGAAGTCTTGACCACATCCGCTCATGAAACAGATCAGGAGACAGACTGGGATTGCTGGCCAGAATCAAACCCTTCTACATCAGCAACTGAGCCAAGGACCGGTACAGAAGCAACATCGATGAATTCTCCCTCTGCATCCCCGGTCGTAACTTCTACCTCCATCGAAACTTCGACTTCAGCAACCACTCGAACACTGCCCCCGCACCCGACCGAGGAGCCGGACGTTCCCACGAGCTCCACGTTGCCCTCCACAACGAGTGACATTCACACTGCCGAAAACACGGAAACGACCCCAGAGTCGACAACATTGCCAGCCACGGAGCCCTCAATCTCAACAACGGTCGAAGAAAGGCCGAATAGAACTCGAACCTTCCAAGTCTACTTTCTCACAGAGGAAGAGACAGGGGGAATGTCTGATGGTGAGGATGACGCACATTTTTCAATTTGAGCCCCACTTTTGAGATGAGATTCGGCTAAATGCTCAGCGACAACAAGTCAAAGGTGTGGCAAAATACTCCGCAGGTAACTCCGACTCATTCGTCATCCGAGCAGTGGTTTTCGATGACGCCACGACCGGTGAGGACCGCATCATGTTCTCGCTCCCGAAAATGCTCGCTCTGAGCGAAACGTTTAGAATATAATGACTTTCACATATATCAGCACGCTCAAATCAATGAAATTCTTTTCAAGTTTTCGAAAAACGACGGCTGCCACTCATATCCACCGGCGTCGCAGTTTCAACGGTGAGCAGCAGACTCATTTTCGTTCTCCATGCACCGAGAGACAATCCCCCGAATTTCGTATTCTTATTCAGACTCCAGATTATTGTAACTCCAGATTCTACTTCTCATTCTCAACAGTTCATCCAGGTAGACCCGTTCCTTAATGGCACAAGGGTAGACGTCCAGATGATGGTGGAAATCATCCCCGGAAGTAAATCCAGCTCGAAAGTTCTCTACGCGATCATGGCAATCGTTGTGATTTTGGCAGTGGTCGGGATCGCTCTCAGAGTCATCGATAAATACGAGATCAAGAACTCACAAGAGGCTCAGCAAACGGTATTTATCGAGTCGCTTGCCGGTCTATCTCGAGAAATCCGTTCGGGATAAATCGCGACATTGCTTCACAAAATTCGATTATCCGAGTTTCAGGCTGAGACGCAAACCGATCAGCATGAATTGACGTCCATAACTCGAAGACGCCGTCAATGTGCTGACGATGAAAGGTCTGTGGGAGAACTGACTCTTTTTGAAATTGAGTGATTCATTTAGTCCGAGCCGAGAGTTGTGACGACTGCAATCATGATTCGGAATCTCTCCAGATTTGTTTCTGTGGCAATGAGCGCAGTCGATGGAAGGAGTTCAACGCCCGACGTCGAGCCGAAATCGGAATCCTGATACGGCGTCGCAGGATTCAAATCATAAGCATCAAATATTTTATGATCATCTTCACAATAAACTTGATTTCAATCGTTATAATCTGTAAATTCATTGAAATTGTTCTTCTCACTCATTGTTTTTTTTTCCCAATAAAATATCGTTATAGAAAACCCTGTAGCAACGAACTTTCGACAGAACGGATGAGAAGTTTTCTGTTCAGCCCTGAATCAACTAGCAAATTGAAGTGATCAAGCTGTAAAGCTTAAAATCAAAGTAGAATGAATACATGTACCTTACGAAGCATCTCTCTAAAAATGTGTGGCTTTTACTTCTGATAGTTTGCAACGAATGTTTGTTGTGGAGAATGGGGCTCATTTATCTACGAAGAACTTTGTTAGCGTCCGAAGCGACTCTTTTTCCAAGATTTTCCTCGAAGAAATGGAGGAACGATTCAGAGATCGATGATTAAATGATACCCGCTCGACACATTCCCCTGAAGACGGATTGATTCAGCCGATTTCGCAGGTTTATTGTAGCGAGTCTCGCTTGTGTTTCGTACATTTCGTCGACACAATTTCGTTCCCTCCTTCGGGAGTTGTCGCCGTCCATGCGGAATAGAGTTTCGGATCCGACGGAAAGCTTTTCGAATTGTAAGCAATCGTTCTGGCAGCGAATGCGGTCATCTGTCTGTGACATTCCGTCAACCAGAGAATCCCCACGAGGTCAAACCGATCGTTTGGTTTCCATTGTGAAAGATCTATCATGAAGTCTGATGATAAAGAAACAACATATTTTGAGATTTCCCCAGAACGCCTGTGCTTCGTCGGAAAGTCTCACTCGCAAGCGGAGGGGGACGATTCTTGTCCGAACGCCGCAAATGCTGATGAAATCATCCCGATCACAATCAAATCTGAACAGCTGGTAGGTCTGACAATCATATTTCGACCGAATCGCGTCCCTCACCAGCAATTGCGAGCAGATCGATGTTGAGAAGAGATGCGATCCGCGGCGGCCTGGGTTATGGAATTATGGTGGAGAGCCCTCATTCTCTGGAGTCTAGATGGTTTCGACGATCTGAGCTGAGATATTGAACCGCTTCCAGAACAAGACGAGTCTTCGCCAAGTCAAGAGACTTCTTTTGGAGAATGCTCTGGAGACAATCATTTCAACACAAACCGTCTCAACGACGGGTGCGGATCAGACTCCCAATCAACGCATTCGACAGTTTTCCCATTCATTACTGCATTCTAACATCGCAAAACTTGAACATAAAATGTATATGTAGAATGAACAGAGTTTCAATGATGTTACTGATCGACTCGTTTCTATGATCCGAGAGCGCTTGTCAATGACTGTGCAACTCTTCCCATGAGCTTCATCGTGCACGTCTTACAGTTTCTCAGGCTCGCTGTCTCTAAGATTGTTGAGTGCTTCGGTCAGAGCTTCATCGCCTGCATCCCCTCTTCGTTGTTTGACAGTCAAATGGAATCTACTTGTTGCGGCCAGAGCG
Organism: Neoseiulus cucumeris; assembly: GCA_021527715.1. Lineage (NCBI taxonomy): Eukaryota > Metazoa > Arthropoda > Arachnida > Mesostigmata > Phytoseiidae > Neoseiulus > Neoseiulus cucumeris. The sequence goes on along the minus strand of JAJSRV010000016.1, from coordinate 1,076,672 downwards.
AGGTTGTCGGCGTACATGGTTGACTTCACAAATGGATGTTTTTCAGAAATTCAGAAGAGTATTCGACCAAATGATAATGACGAAAGAATTGGAGAACAGAGTTTATTTGAATTTGAATAAGAAACATAAGCAGCATGAGTGGTTCCGACAAGCTGATTCCCGATGGCAGGTCCTTCGTTTCTCGGCAATTCGTTTCGGTATTTCCTATGCTTCCGATAGGTTCAGGCCGTCTAGAACTTTCTCCGTCGTCCTTACCAGATGACTCAACGTTATCCAGGGGCGAAAATGGGAAATTTTCGAGAATGCCGCCAGCGGAAGTTCGGCCATCTTGGATGATGGCCAAAAAACGTCAGAAAACACGACAATGCCGCCCCCTCAGAAGAGGCGCCCGGGGCGGACCGAGAGATGCTCATGTTTCCGGATAGTCACGAACTAACCAGACAACTGACTGAAGAGGCTGAACACCTTCCAAATCGATTGCTTCTTCCGGGCCAGGGGTCAGATTTTCTATTATATAAAATTTTTGATAATTTGCACTTCCGATTTAACGCTGGTGCCTCTGAAAACCGCGTTGCTTCCCGGTCGAGTGCGTTTGAAGCCTCTGTTTCGCCGACCGCTCCCACCACCATTTGCCGATCGCTCCCTTTTGACAGAATTTCCCCCCACAACGAAAAGAAAAGTGCCATCGGAACCATCTCGAGGATATCGAAAGAGTTAACTTCAAACCTATGTCCAAAGTGTCCCCTGCGACGCGGTGCTCCAGTCGCCCCCACGGTCGCGTAAAGCTGCATCGCCATGGTGCCAGATTTCAACTACAGTGCACAAGCAAGGGATGTGGCCAATAAGACGGCCCGGAAAACGAATTTCATACTAAAGTCGTGTGTTGTGGATGTCGTTGATTTGCACCAGAGATGTGTTCCGGTCTATGTACTTCTTATTCTATGCTACAGTTCGCCCGTGTAGCATCCGAGGTTGAAGAGGGATCGGATACTCCTGCAGTCAGTTTTCGATCGTTTCAGGAGAAGAATTGCCCATAGGTGTGGTGTGGACAGGAGTTCAATCGAAAACTTGATGCTGAAACGATTCTGACGGATGCGAACCAGAGAATGCTCAGAGCAATTTGCCAAAATCGAAGTTTCTCTGATTCTCTTTTCGAAAAAGTATTTTCCAAGACGAGGGAAAACGGATCGTACCGCCCGAAATTCATCGCGAAAAATTAAAAAGTCAAACGGCTCTCCCCATGACGAATGACGAAAACGCATTTTGTGTGAGCTTCTCAAATTCTTTATGTTCAATAAATTATAATAATATCGTTCATTTTCCACAACTATGTTCCAAAATTCAACAGTTTTTAAAGTTATCACAGCATTATCACATTAAAAGAAATGACTAGTTTGATTGATCCAATAGCGATTTGTCAGGGACTGTGCGAGTCGTTCCATGGCCCCGTGAGTCTCAGCGTGTTTCAATAAATCATCCCGATACGGGAATCTCGCATCACATGCGGGGCACCGGTGAATGTCTCGCTCTAGATGTTCCTGTTGATGTGCGAGGAACTCTGTGAAGCTGGCGAAGAATTTTTCGCACCCAGGGCACGCGTGCATTCTATACCCATCGTGCCATGCTTGATGAGCCTCGACTCCGATTTCCGAGATGAACAGCTGCGGACAGCGGAGGCAGCCGTACAAGGACGGAGTCTGCTGGTACCTTCGCACTGTCCTGTTGTCACCGGAAAGAATGGGTGCGAGGCACAGTTGCTTCGTTCGATGCGAGAAAAGCTGAGACTTGGTGCCAAAAAACAGCTGACATGGTTGACAGCAGAGCTGCGAGTCCAATAGGTGAGACCTCAAGTGTTGGTACATCTGCTGCCTCCCACTGAGAGCCACCAGGCATCTCGCGCATGCGTATGGCGTCCTTTCTGCATGCTGACTCAGATGATCGTCGAGTCTCTCATGGGTTTTGAACATGCAGAGACACACCGGACATCCCAAAGTTGGCAAGGAGTCCATCGAAGAGGGCGCAGCTGATACCGAGGGAGCAGTCGGTCTTTGGCGATGGTCGAGCTGAGGAGAAACGCCGGAAAAGACGGGGTCTCCGATGCGAACCCGCGGCTGGGCTGACGCGAACGCTGTGCAGCCGGAACGCTGCTCTTCGAATGCGCCCGTGAGCTCGAGTCCCTCAAGGCTGAAGTCTAAGGGAGCAGCTTGTTGGTGAGCCGATTCGAAGATACTTCTGACGTCGGTGGCGCTGGAGGGTGGGCGCAGACTCTTTGCGTAGACGCTCGCGTCAGAATGGTGTCCCCGTGGGAAGACGTCGTTTTGACGAGCCTCGACACCGGCACTCGTCTCGACATTACCCCGACTCTGCTGATCCGCGAAGTTGTCGACTGGACTCTGTGTTCGACGATCCTCGGAGCTGTGATATTCTTCTTCGGTGGAGTCGCTGTCTCCATCGGACTCGCTACTTTCATCGAGCTCGCTTTCGTCATCGACCTCGGAATCTTCGTCGAAGTCGCTGTCTTCGTCGGAGTCGCTATCCTCGTCGAGTTCGGAGTCTTCGTCGAATTCGGAATCTTCATCGAATTCGGAATCTTCATCGAATTCGGAATCTTCGTCGAATTCGCTGTCCTCATCCAACTCGCTATCGTATTCGAGCTCGCTTTCTTCGCTGCTCTGACTAGAATGGCTGCTCAGCTCCAACTCACGGGGAGCTGGATGGCGCGCTTCAAGGAGATCGATCTGAAAGCAGGAAAACTCGTTCAAGCTTGAACCAACGACCAGAAACTCTAATTCAGAATTTTCCCAGCATTCAATCACGCGGATATTTACCCTTGGGACCAACGGAAGCGGGGCGAGGATACGCCTTCGCCGATCTTCGGATTCGCGGTTATACCGGGTCGCGTCGATCGTTCTGAACAATGCACCGCTGGGAAGCACCGTTGGCGAGGCCGTAGCGATTGCGGGAGACTCAGATACCGCCTCGCCGTCGACCGGCATCTCATTAAGACACCAAGTCTCCTCTGGAATTATGGTTCGCACTTGTTAGAGAGCCATTGAAACCTGGGCCTTGATCATCCCTCTGAGTAAAATTTTATAAACGCGTATTCCAACTCCATGGTAGCCAATAATACCTTCAACGAAGTCGAAAATGTCAACGAGAGACGAGCAATCATGTTTTGCTCGTCGATCTGAGGTCGACAGACGTCGGGAGGCCTCCGAGACATCATCTCTGTGATTGGATGAGATTTCGGGTCTCTCTGTGTCTTCTGAAAATATAAATCGAGTTAGGAATGCAAGTGCTGAAATTGAGTCCGCCTCGTTACTCGCTCTATCGAACAGAGATCATTACCTTCGACCCTTTCTGTTGGAATGGAGGGACCCGCATTCCCTGCCTGGTGGGCCTCGCTCGTGGTTTCCTCACCAGCATTCGGAGCTTCATCCTCGACGTCGGAGGATTGCTCGGACTCGAGCGCCTCTGCTGAAAACAACGTTCGAAACAGTTAGGTACTTACAGATTGACTCTTGAGGGAAACAGTCTTCATGGAAGTCTCCGTATTGACAGAGCGCGCTTCATAGACAGAAACCAGATCTTACCTCTTTCTGTGTTGTCGAAGTGTGCAGAAGGACACGAGCCTCCATTTTCGTTGTCCTGGTTTGTTCCCAGGAACGCCTTCGAGAGAGAAATGAACTTTTAACTATGTCGCGGGAACTTTCAGCCGGGTGTTGCTGATATCTAAAAGACGTGGAGAGGTCGAACGAAAGAGTTTTTTCTTCGCTGTGAACTCACCTCTCTGAATGCGGGTCCCCTCTCGAGAATTTCGAAAGAATGGGAGCTGGATCCTCCGTCGGATATTTCCCCAGCGACGCTCCAGTCGCTCCCGAGGTCGCTGCGGGAGTTATTGCGCCCTACAAGAGACATAAGAGCTTCTTGAGCACTGGTTTTGATAAATCTTCAGCGAAATACGGAAAGGTTCCGAGGCGAAATTCCGTTGTCTTGTGCTATTGGAAACGTTGCATCAGCTTATGAGGGAAACTACGAAGCTCGAATGAATTAGGACGAGAGTGATACCTCTGCGAGGCCTCGGAGCCGTTGATCCTCCCACTTTTTCTTCCTTGTGAACTGCCAGAGATCCCGCATTCACATTCTGAAAGAACCATAAGGGATGAAGATCCTATCTGCAACCACCGATATCTTCGTCTGAACTCCTCTATGAAACTCGGTCGAAAGGGCCGCTTCGGCATCTGTTTGGATCTTCTTGCTCTTTAGTACCGAGAAGCGCGATGCACAATATGAGACTCACAATCAGATCACAGTTTCCGCTCAAGCGACGAAATGAAACTTGAGTGTTCTCATCATACGCGGAATATGGATCCGTATAGAGGGCATTATTCATTTTCGCCATAATGATAATAATATTAGAAGTGAGAGATTGCCAATACGGAGCATGGATACATGACAGTCGAACGGTAAAGGCACTTGAATCACACAAGGGCTCCCAGCGAGAGTGATAAAAAAGAGAGGTGGGTAGAATAACAAGACGGTTAGAGCCTATAGCAGATGCGTCTCACTTCAAAAATCCAAGTCCTTGCTAGAATCGTCCTCGAAATACTATGCGCCCCCAAGAGTAGGCGAATCATGGCAACCTCGTGCAAAGTCGAAGGAGTACCACGAGTGAGATTACGTGAGTCTGGCAGGCTCTCGCCATTGACTGTTATGGGAAACAAGCCGTGAAACTTACCGTGTTGCTTGAAGCCATTGTAATTTGTTGCGAGGGAGTAGTGTTGATGGTGACACTGCAATTCTCTCCGAAGTAAGCGTTGGTGATGATGTCTCGTGAGAGATGCTTCGAAGAGAAGCTGGTGCCGATGTCTCCTAATACTTCGAATGAAGCGCTAATACGGTCGTATGAGCCCACTCACGGAAGAATCTCTGTTGTGCATCGGTTATGCGCTGACCTCTTATAGGTCCGGGGGAGAGTTCGGACGAGTAGCGCCATCTGGCTGCAGGGTTTGCTCTACAGAACCCCAGAACCGCGGTTGGATGTTGGGAATGTCGCTAGTACGCCCGTTTTTCGGTCTTCGATCATAAGTCAGATGTTGGAGTTTGGAGCGCGGGGAGCCTCATTGAAGACACCCCCGGGCTTTCGCGAGCTCGGAGTCAGGCCTTCTTCGAAAAATCACCCCACGGAATCAACGCGCCGTGTTCGGTGCACAAAAGCATCAACGCACTGACTGCGCTGAAGCATCTCAGAGCCTCAGACAAGCTTTTAGGTTGTGAATCATATCACGAGTCGACAGTCCTAGGAAGATAAAACGGTGTACAGCCGTCGTTGGATCCGTGGATTTCATGGATTCCTCGTTCCTTCAAATCACGTTCAAAATATTGATTTTTCTTTCCGTTTTGCTGACTGAACCTCATATTGAACAACAACGAATAGGGTGATTTTGGCGCTGTTCGCAAGAGGCCAATGGCACGTAGTGCGATCACAGTGATTGTGGGAAATTTTCGGGAATCTCGAGCTCCGATGAGAAGTACTTCCTGTCAGTCGAGTCCACTTCATTCAGCGATTCGTATGAGAGTGCGATGAAACCATCCCGATGAACCGGAAACCATCGTAAATTTTCGAAAAAACCGGCGAACCTGACCAATTCATTTTTATCGCAGCTGGAAGAACTCTGCGCATTACGAACGTTGAAGATAGCGACGTCAACTTGACAGATGACTTGGGATTAGAGCTTGGAAGCTCAGGCAATAATCATTTTGGAACCTCCATCAATCATTATGAATCGATAGATATTTGGTGAAATACTGCCTGATTGTTCTAGCCCATAACTTTGGTGGGCTAGTATCATAGAAGCGATCGACCTGTGATCAATTCATCCATGGATTGATGAAGGCTGATTGATGAATAATCCCTGAACTTCCAAGCTCCACTTTCTCTACATGGAGCGAGATCGGTGATTCCGTCAACCTCGATGCTCCTCATCTCTCGAGTCCGTTGGCCGATACGGAATCTTATCGAATTTTGAATGAGGAAAGGTTCTCGATCTGGCGTGTATTGAATTCAGCGCTGGACGTGAGCTCCAAAATCCGACGCTGACGGCTCTCGTGGAAGGCAGTTCTGTCCGTGAGTTATAGGGAAGTAAATGTACGAAGAATCGATGTTTTTCTCCAGAATCGAGAGGTACGTGCAAGCACATTCCGTTCCGGCATTGAGGAAATCCGTCGAATGGATTTTCTCCCGCAGTTTCCCACAATTCCACTTGAAAGGAGCCGCGATGTTTCAGATCCGGGCTTCCCATCATGCTCAGATTAGCCCCAACCTCCGAGACCGGAACCTACAGAGCCGTCTATGGGCGATCACTCTTTCGGGGTTGCTTGGTTGAATTCGATCAGCGTAGGGGTAGTCAACTGACTCAATGTGCTGGGGTCGTCGATCATTCCCTCGATTTCGGTAGCATCACTCGATCAGGCAAACATTTGATGACGTTCTCGAAAGCTAGTTTGCGCCGGCTGACTGGAGCGATGTGGATCGTACGCTTCACCCGGTGATAGCCATTAGAGTATGGCAACCCCACTCACGCCGACCCATGTACGCAGTCATGAGCGCCAAGCGAGTGCATGAGATTTGCAGATATTGTTGAAGAAAGCCTCGGAAATATCTCGGCTCACAGCCGAAACAAAGCTGTTTAAACCCATCGGATTCAAAATACTAACTGAGGGAAACGATCTACATTTACCGTAAGGTCCAAAAGTTCAACATAATTGTAAACAAAATTGGAACGATGACAATAATCAGCGAAAACTCAGAATTCTGAAATAATTTCAGTGCGGGAAGATCCCGAAGGTTTTTATTGACACACAGGAACAAAGTAAATCAGAAAGTCGGTAGTCTTCCGTGCCCGTTGGTAGAGTAACTCTTACGGTCAAAGGAATGTACGCTCGAAAGCGCTTTCTTGCTTATGTCACTCGACTCGGTGTTGGACTACCCACGATACTTGACCGATGTAGTGCTTGACAGGTTGGAAATTTGATCGATTCGATAGCTAGGCTGGAAGCCTCTCAGATCTGTCTCATACTCGAGTTATTCACATTTGCACATGTGAAGCGGAAGCTGTGTGGTTTGAAGACGAAACAAAGATCGGTTCTCAGCGGACGGAATCGAGTTGGAGCAACCCGAATTACCTGACTCTGTCGGGATAGTGACTTCGGAGCAGACTCTCGATTACCGGAGAGCATCGTTCTGCATCCCTAATCATCTTTCAGATTTCGAAGCTTCTGCGAGCCAATCAAGACATGGTCGGATGCGAGCTCATTGAACGCGACTCCGATCGGGCACACGTACACTCAATATTTTCGGTGAGCTTCGACGCTCATTTCTTCACCTCTCGGTCTCAAATACTGCTTTGGGACAAATATTTCTGNCACGTACACTCGATATTTTCGGTGAGCTTCGACGCTCATTTCTTCACCTCTCGGTCTCGAATACTGCTTTGGGACAAATATTTCTGTGTTCAATTAACCCAAAGATTCTGGACATCGCGGGCCCGACTCAATTTGACGCAATCCATTGCAATGGAGTACGGCTGAACATTTTCCGCAAAGTGCTATTTTCCCGCGAATTTCGCGGCATTTTTGCCGCAATTTCCCATTGTTGATTCATGAAATTCCACCGATTTCGCCCATTTCCATAGCGAAAAAAAACTTCCAACCCTACCCACAAGTTCTCTGGCCGAATATACTCAGAGGTCACGGACACGGAGTCTGCGAAAAAAATAAGTTCGTCGAAACTTGGAACTTTGAAAAGCGTAGTTCGCGGGTTCAGCTAAACATTGATCGCGCGACTAGTCTATTCGGATCAATTGGTCAGCTATTGTCGACAGATGAGTTTGGAACAATGAGTCATTGCAAGCGGTGAGACGACCGGGTAGTCAGTACGGTCTGCATAACATGGTTCGATCTACATGCACAGTACCACGTCACGTTGAAGCTGTTTCTAAGAAGAGGTCAGTGCGGAAGCGGTATGTTCGAGTCCGGCAGCCGGCTTTTCCAGCTCAGGGTTCATCTGCTCCGGGCGATGTGATCGGCCTACAATAACCTCAGCGTCTTTTCGCGCCACGTTCTTCTTCTTGCCAGATTATCTGAGATTCTCGGTGATTACAATATCTACAACTCCGGGAATACATCGATCATATGAACCGATCAATGCAAGGGGGAAAAGATCCCGAGAGCGTCCGTCTTTCCTCGAATAGGACGGACCCTCGCCCTACAAAGATTTCCCACCCCATTCTGGGAACTGGGAACGAGTTGATATGATCGAATTTATATGCCTAATGCTGACCGCTGCCCGCACCCATGGTTTCCTCACTGCGCAGGGTACTAATAAGCTTTTCTGGAACACATGAACAAGATTCGTGGAACGCGAATGCTCACCGGTGTTGTGCGATATGGCTTGCAACTTCGAGACATTCCACCTTCTCTCCTCGACAAGACAGCGGTTCTTCTAGCACTCACAACGGTTTCTTTGCTCTTTGGCTTTTGTCACGGACAAACTTCTTCCTCGAGCGATTGGGAGCATGAGAGCGATTCTAAACATTCGTGTCTTGAACGGACTTCATCGCAGCGACATTCCCGTCACGCATTGGCTAAGATGTTGAAGTATGGTTCTCACTAACACTAAGCGACAACGACGTCTTCGCAGCGTGTTCAACCGATGGGACCGAGGCACGTTTGAATATACGGACTCTCATATTCGCTCTCATCAATCATGTTTGCGGGCCGTATATTGATGTCGCACGGAGCGGGCGTTTGCTTCACAATCTGCGAATAAAATGATTTTTCGGTTCTACTTGCGATTGCTTTTCTTGCGAATATGGCGGAGATCCGGACTCCTGTTTCGTTCAACCGAAGCGTTCAAAGAATCGGAGTCATCATCTGAAAACGCCTGCTATGCGAAATTTCCGAAGAAGGAAGCGCTTGCTGGAGATGAAAGCGACTGTGGGAGTAGATGGCCAAATCGTCAGCGTACATACATATCCCTCGATTATAGAGCAACTCGACTTGTGAGTGCTCCCCCTCATTACGCAGTGGCAATGCGCTCATTGCCAGTTTGGAGCGTATTGCTTATTCGGATCTAAACTTGCATATGTTCCGAGGTAATAGAAATGTTTGAGCTCTTCGAGCCTGGGCCTTTCGAGCGTGGGCGGACCGCTGGTCGCGGATCTGGAGTCCGTTCGACAGCAGAGTATGACTCCAATGTTCGCAGGGCTCTCTGCAGAGATTTGCATGATCGTGAATAGAGCACTGATTCGTGATTTTGGCCGAATTAAATAAGTCTTCCGCGAAATCGGGAAAGAAACGCGTTTAATTCAGCGAATAGACCCAGGTGTGGAATCCGGATCACCTTGTCGGAGCCCACGCAATAGAATGGATGGCCAGAATGACGCTTCACAACGCGGGTCTGGCCAGGGCTCTACTTATACGTTTGGTGATCCAACGGGAGTCCCGGCTCAAATTTCACCGCGAATGACAACGTAAACCTACGTAATTCAAAGATATTCGGAGTTCTAGGAACTTCGAAGACTCCATCCATACCCGTCATTTTATTCGACTGGTTTTATCTTACATCAGGTGTTGATCCCATTAAAAGTGGGGCGCGATCTCAGAAAGTTTGTGTTCCCTCGGAACTAACAACCTTCGGATGGGCTTCTGGTACTTTCGCTGTTTCATGGAATTCTAGCGTCTATTGGACGTCGGCAAAGCAACTGACTATTCGGTGATCTGTTCAAGTTCATTTATTACATTCTGACTCATTACGTGAGCAACATTCTCCTCAATGACAATGGCGTACACCTTCGTTGTATTTATTTACATTTACACACCAAATATGGATGGATCGATGAATAACTGTGAGGCTTCCAAGAAGCCTTTTGTTTCTTTCCACTGGTTTCTAGCCTTCTCTAGTACGAACGCATTCGAACATCCTCAGACAGCGCCAAGGCAAACGCACGGGTAGCTGAGCTCCGTTAGAAAGATTGGTCTAAACATTGGAATGTTTCCTGACGGAACGTAACCAACCGCGCACTCGTCCTGGAACTCTATACACGGCCCCACTCTGATGGTCGGCAGTGCCATCGACGCAGACATCCGACCAGATCATCTCTTCGTCTGATTGAAACTCGCAGCAGCTCACAGGACCTCATTTTGTTTGGTTCGGGTTGAGTGCAAGACTTGCATGCAGGGATGACGTGAAAGAGGGTCAGGGTCAAGTCATTGTCATATTCGTATAATTCGACTATGAAACCTTCGACTGTCTATCCAACGATGAGGAATGGGGTACGTGTGACTTTGTGGGAATGGGCGAACGGGCGCAGCAAGGAGAACGGGTGCAAAGGAATAAAATGTGCAGGTGTTCGGAGTTTATTCGGCGGCAGCACTCTGCTCTAGCTGCTCGTTTTGTGTGGCTAAGGGAACATGGGGTGTGGCCGATTCTTCGGCCAGTTTGCTTTGGGAGATTGAGGCCTTGCGTTGCTGCAGATGAATGCTGTCCACAGTTGGGATGGGGAATGCCGGCGCGACCTGCAATGGAGTCCTTGGTTGTCAGACCTTGTTCACCACTGAGAGTCATCTAGGCGGCAATGAATTGAGGTTGACAGCGATTCGAGACCTTGATAGCTATTTCGCTTACCGGAGTAGCTTGCGGCGACTGTGGGGTCGGTGCCAACGGCGACGGCTGCGCGAGAAGTCGGTTTCGGCCTCCAGCTTGCTTCTGCATATTGTAATCACCACTGTCGAAATACTTTTGCTGCAAGAGAATCGATATCTCCAATCATTTCCAAAGGGAAACAGAAAGATTCACCCAAAAGCCCAAGCTCAGCTTGAGAATCGTTCTGGGAGCTTCCAATGATAGCAGCAAGGGAAAATCTATACATTTCGGGGGATATCGAACGAATATCCAACCAAAACTCATAACTTACCCCTCGATTCAGCTTCTTTTGCAGAAAGCTTGAAGGCTTTATATGCGTGGGATACTTCTGCATGAGTTTCGCTTCCTCACGCTTCTCAGCGTCCGCCAGATTCGTCTGTGAATAGAGAATTTTTTCGTAAGCTCCGGTGTCGTTCCGCCCACGGTCACACAATCTCGATTGTTCGCATTCGTTCTTCCACCGACGATTCCCGCTTCTTTGGGTCGTCTTTGTTCTCATCTGAGTTCTCGGACGTGGCTGGCATCGATGAAAATCAAGTAGGATTCCAATGAAGCAGCACAGAGGAGCTTGGAGAGCTCCTTCACAATCAGAGGCGAAAACCCATGTCCAATACTTCCATCTCATGAATATTTGAGACTCGCAACCAGCATTGAAATGAAGGCAGCTCAGCGATCGTGTTTACTAAGAACGATCTAGTATCGACGGATATCGACTTCCAGGCAAAGCGTGTCGGAATATTCCGCCCTAAGCTTATCCCTCACGTGCGGAGAGGATTTTCGATTTAGTACGCTAAAAGTAGCATTCTTCACATCGGGTTGGTAATTAGTCTGAGCTTCTTGTTTATCGAAGCTATAAAAATCGCCCTCTCTAACTGTTCCCTGGTAGAGAGCGTTTTTCTTCTCTTCGCCTTAGCTCCTCAGATACCTGTTGTTGCAGCCTCTTAGAAGCCCTTTCGTTAAGGACACACGTGAATCAGATACGCCGGCTTGCCCGGGAGGATAATCACAGAAGTTTATGGCACGCTTTCTACCCAGCCGGTGAAAGATACACAATAAACATCTCTTCAAGGCTGAGCCGAAAGAAAAGTTCGAAAATAACATCCAGAAATAGCGCAGAGACCTGGGTCTCGTCGAGCGGGGCCCAAGATTTCGGAAAAAGAACTGTGTTGTTCCTCAGCTTTTGTCATCCACAAGAATCGCCCGCAAACATCTCAATGACGGTCTGTGAGAGACCTCCAAAGCATCGGTGAAGACTCTTTGTCGAGAACGAAGATGAAAATTGTTCGCTACGGAGAAAAAATTACCGACACGAATCTTCGCAGAGTCACAACGAAGGTAACATCGTGATTCGATTCCATTCTGATTGAAAGCACGCCTAAGGATTTTACGTTTCTGGTCCTGATAGGGAAGGGGAGCCGTAAAGTTTGCTGACATCTGTTGTTTCTTCGATTTTTCAACGGTTCCACCGCGCCATTTCTGTTGATTCAGCCCATCCGTTCAAATGCTCCCATCAAGACCGAATCGCATGCTGCCCTTACCTTCTCAGCCTCCATGACGAACGTGGAGGCGTGTCAAACAACAGTCTTCCGAGACAGTAGACAAATATCTGAGAATTTTCAGTCACCGACGTCCTCCCGATTTGGCAACAGAGTCCGACTGGTTTCGGGGTTTGAACGTACCACACACAGTCCATCAACTTAGTACCACAAGGTGCGAAGTCCGAGAGGCGCGCGAATCTTCCACGAATCGGGATGTCTCTTTTGCCGTCTTCTAAAGCATCATAATCAGCGCAGCAAATCGAGCGGACGGAGCGAATTTGGATTTCCACGCGTTGGGAGGCAACTTTTAGATTTGGAACGAAGGTTTTCAAGCGCTCATGTACGCCTGTATGCCGCGTCCGCAGGAGTGCCACAAGTACTCTCACAGAAAGGCGGGCTTTTTTGAAATTGCGTGGGCGCGGCGGCGAATTCTCAGAGAGAACTTTAAATTCGTTGCGGTTTTCGCGCCATTCAAGAGGAATACGAACGTTTCGCATTTAAATGTTCAGTAAGGGGTGGGATGCGATTGTCCTCTTTGAAGTATCTATGGTTTTGAAGCACGCGGCTTCACGACATCAACTTTGTCGCCTTCTACGGAGGACGTTTCTTCTGTGTTATCTGTAAATAGCCTTCATTGGAGCAAGTTGCAAGCAAAACCGAATGCTTGAGCTTTCATTCTTTCCAGGATTCAGAAAACTTCCGAATTCGAGCCCGGAGAAAAGCTAGGTGGTCTGAAACAATCCGGCACTGACCACGAAAAGATTACTCACACAACGACAGATCTGTTACATAATTAGACTCTCTTTATTGTGTCCTCTCTGAATATTTACAATTTGCTAAATTCAAAGTTCTGCGACTCGGCGGACAGAACTCGGTCGACCAGAAAAACAAGATGCGACACCTCCAATCGAGGTTTCCCAGGAGAACTTGGTCCATCAGTCGACGATTTTGACCCAACAAAAACTGAAATAGCTTTCGGTGAAGAGAATCATGAAAACTACAAGAGTTTCTAGATGATATCAGAGAAACCGAAGAAGATGGACGTCCACGAAGATGGACGTCCACGAAGATGGACGTTGCAATCAACACTTCAACAAGGAGGGCTTCGTAATGCGCATTACGAAGTGAAGTGTCTTTACTTCTAAGTGCGTTATTTGAAGCGACTTCTAGGACTCGCCTTTCCTAACCAGAAATTCGCGATAATTTTTTCTAACGAGCCGAACTACAATGCTATACTGGTACTCTCAGTATGTGGGACAGTGGCTCTCCTTCGTTTAGGTGGACTACTTTCCGATTGTTCCCCCAAGCCCTGTAAAATTAATGATTGATCGATCAGATTAATTCGTCTACAAGCAGGGCGAATGTATGTAGAGTAGCATTGTGGGTACAGTGAAATCTCGTCACCACTATATTTCGTTGTAGCGAGAGGCTTCCAGCATTGTTCCCTACGGGAGGCTGGCCAAACGCGCTTCGGAAAGTCTTCGTCGTAACTATATTTCGTTGTATCGAGATTTTACTGTATTTGTTCCAGGTACGAAGTTCTATAGTGATATGATTCTGAAATTACCTCGAAAAAATCGAATTGAAACTCTTTGACCATTTTCTGCAGGTCACCAGCGCAATCCGTTGAGGCTCGCACATGACCTGCGGAACTGAGATGAGTTCCAAGGTTTTGGAAGAACTCATGACACAATTCACAATATTTGGATTTCGATTCCGCATGTTTGGAGTCCATAGTCCGTTTCCGAGATTTCGGCCCTGCAAGAAAGGTTCACGATATCGCGCGGAGCAAAGATTGCGTTCATGGAGAGGAGGCTTTATGATAAAATGCTCGCGTACTGCGGGCTTGGAAACTACGCACTTGAATCAGCCGCCGTCGTCTCTTTCGTTGTATCAGCCTGATTTCTTCTTAACTCTTCTACGGTTTCCTTCTGGGTGGGGCACTCTTTATCCACTGCGAATGGACCGATCAGCGTTCCTGCGCCTGATTTCGATTGCACAAGGCAAACTCGAGGGTAGTTTTGTTCCTGCAAGTAAGTTCCCAGTCATTGTCCAACGAAATATTTGGAATTCCTGTCGAAGCTCGAGAACTCCATCAACGATCCCTACCTTGAAAGTCTTGTAGAGAGGTTTATAACGCTGTCTCCTGTCTTCGACTTTGAGGACCTCGTGACCTTCGAGTCTCGTGGATTTTCCCAAGTGGGACTCACTGACCACTTTGCGCAGAGAAGTCGCTGATGACTGGAAGGAATATCATCGCCATTAGGTGTGTTTTCCGAAGTTCTGCAGTGTATCGAGCGATATCGTCGAATCTCGGAGTCATCTCCGCTGTTTCGGTAGCGTTCATTACCTTTCTAAGGGAACTCAATTCCTCAACGGGTTGGTACTTCTTCATCAATTTCGATACACTAGTGGAAGCTGTCCGAATCGACAACATCGGGATATCCCATTGTTTGCACTCTTGGACAACAGTCTGTATTTCATCGGCTTTTTTCACTTCTTTTTGCTGCGCTGCTTGCAGCAAAACTTGCGTTCGATTCAGAAACGGCGTACGTTGCTGAAATTGAGAGCCGTGAGTTGAATCTGAATCCACCGACTTCAATCAGATAAAATGAGATCAATGTCTAAGCGGACTATGATTCGTTGAAACAGCATTGATTGTTGAATGAAAGAATATCGTCACCATGACGGTGCTTCGAGAGAAGAAAGCCACTACTCACCCTTCCTGAGTTAGCCGCTAACGACAGTAGTTTCTTGTTCGCTTCATCGATCTGCTTGTCCGTTATCACGCACCAAATATCCTTGCTGAAGAACGTCTCCACTCGAGCGCCCAGCAGTTCTAACTGCTCTCTGAGTTTCGAGACGGGAGCTTTGGTATCCAAGAAGACTAGCTTGCCTTTGAGGGGCGCGGATCGCTTCGTGATGGCGGGCATCTGCGCACCGAAAATCCAGTTAGTTATCATGACGACAAGCTTCAGTGAGCTTGATTCGATGCGATCGATCCGCTTCGGGCGGCTGTAGCTTAATAAATGCGCAATATTTCTTCCTTCTTCCCTCATTCTCCACGGAACGAATCAGCTGCACATCCACCGAAGAGTCGGATGCACATCACGAACGATAATGCCAACGGCACGTGCCCTTTGTTTGGAGATCTCGATTTCTTCCCCAAAAATTCTAAAAAGAACATCGTCGAGCTCCTACATTGCATCAAGAAAACGGGTAGCTGATGACACGAGTTACATTCATGCTATTTGCTTCAGTGATCAGTTATTTGGCTCCATTTGGGAACACTAGGCACTTTTTCGCTTTTAGAGGAAATGGATTCCACTGAAGGCGATGAGCTCAAAAGGTAGAGCTTTTCAACTGACCGTACTGCATGGCTTCCATGAAATGGCCGAGCATTTCGAGATCATCGAGGACAGAGAGCGGGTCGTATAGATTCAGAGCAAACGAAACGCTGCCCCCGGTGGATCGAAGGACGAACAAGATGGAGAATGCAATAAGGCAATAACTAGTCCACTTGTCATGTGAGGCTTCTGAGCATCGATTCATCCGACTTGGTCGATAGTGGAACTACACATAGACGAGGTACACTCTGTATCGTCACGGAATCACGTTGTGCAGCATGATCACGTAGATGTCAACATGAGTTTATCAGGATGAATCAGAACCACAATGAAGGCGCTGCAGCGATATTTGGAACAGATGAATAATTCAGACACCCCCCGAGAAGAATAAGAGAGTGGAAAAGTATCGAAATTCGATTCGACTCCTCTCGTGTCAAGAGAGACAATCATCTCGCCGGTTCCTGCGACAGCATATTGAACATGTCAGGCATGCCGGAACGTGCGCTCGACTCTCGCATGAATCGTAGGAATTAAGGTGCCCGTCATTCAAGGTTTACCCTCGAGCACGATGTCCGGAGTTTCAGAGGAACATCATCCGAGCTGCTCTCAACTTCAACTCTGTGTTCAAAGGGCAAGCAATGGAAAATGTTGGAGATACTTCTTCATTCTCAGCTACAGTCGATTCCACGGGAAACTATTTAGGAGCCCCCTTAGTCTTACCTTGGTTCAGTTGTCGTGGAAGTTCACATTTCAGATAATACTCAACTAGTGAGAATCCTTTAAATCTAACACCGGTAGCCGTTTGAACACAAACTCAACCGCCACAATCCGTTGGAAGCTGTGGCAGCAAAACCTCTCTCACCATCTGGTTTCTCTCGCCCATCACCACGAGAAAGAGTACCACAGTCTTCGAGGAACCACAGATTCGCCCGCGAACCACGACGGGTCGTACTCTCACAACATTCTGAAGAGTTGCTATTGAGATTTGCGGGAGTTTCGCGTGAAAGAGATTTCATGGAACTCGGTGGTTATGCTCGTTATGGCCTCATCATTCCCGTGTGATACCTCTTATCTGTGGTTTAGACCCACGAACTTTGAGCGGCGAGCGTGAAGCAGTGTACCTAGGGGTCAGAACAACCGTTGCTTGTCAGTACAGATCCTTTTGGTTTTGAGTTGAGAATGGTTTCGGGCTCCCTTCGACCCCACACAGATCGCGCAGTTGAGAAATCTGACACATTCGGCTCAACTTGTGGTGATTTCTTTGAGGTCGATCGGGATTCCCCGGAGCGCGCGCAGTTCATCTTTTTGTTGAACCAAACCAACTATGGCGCTTATTTGAAGACCCGTTGAAACTCAGCTAGTTGATGAGTTGCGAAAACGATTGCATCGAATCGCGGACGAACCGCAGTTTCCTCTAGATCTGTGGTCATCTGGGAAGTGTCTTTCTGTACCACCTTGCCGAGTAAATTATTTTGATCTCTCTGGAGGGTGAGGTGCAAACATCACGAATCAATCGAGTTGAATTCTGAGTTTCGATTAGCAGCAATTCCGATTATGATAAAACATTGCCGACCCCGATCATGCGCGAGCTTCGTGGAATATTCTTCTGATATACATTCATGACTAGCCTCACTCGTGGGATCGGAGCGAATGATGTTTGTGTGGAATCAGACTCCCGTAATGATTTCGAAGGAAACAGAGCTCGTTCTCTCACACGAAAAGCTTCTTTACTGGGTGTGTGGAAATCTCAGTGAAAGGTTGGGAGGGGATACGGCCTGTGACATTTTTGGGACGCAAGTGTTCATCACAGCTGCTCGACTAGCTCAATCTAGAGGCTCCGAATGACAAAAGAGAACTGGCTGGATCCCGAACATCTGAGCACAGATGCAGCAGTGATGTGAAATGAGCTCGCGGACACGCGTCGATTATCATTATCAATCGCTCCAAATGTGACACAATGAATATTGCCCCCGAAGAACGTTCTTGTTTTTTTGTGGTCAGCGAGCCCGATTCGCTGTATTGTATGTATAGCACCTTTCAACATCCGTCAAAGCGGCAATACTAGCTTCCGCGGCTGATGTCGTTGGAGGGATTCCGACCTTTCCAATCAGAGACATGTGATCCCCCGAGTTCGCTGTAGCCTACTTATTCTGGGATATCCGAGGCACAAAGCTTGGTGTGCTCGAATTCCTGGCAGTTTGTTTCATATTGAGGACGTCAAGCGAGTTGATATATGAGGGTTGATGTACATATATTGACCATTTGGTTGCTTCGAATTCGCCTCCATCAGAAGGATGCGTTCTACATTCAACGCTCCGGAATGATAACGGTTGACACTGTTGCGGTTTTCTCTTGAGCAACTTTCTGCCCACCCAGCCATGAGCATGGGTTCTTCTTTCGTAGGCGGGTGGCTAGTTATCTCTCAACGTAAACATAGGCATGGCGAGTACAGTAAAAATAATGCAGGCGTAAGTTTTGGGTTTGCGGCAGCTGCACCGTCGGCAGTTGGAATCATCTAGGTCCGCGAGCGTGGCGAGCGCCAGCAGATGACTGGAAGGGAATGGACTCAGTCCACCCCAGAAGCTCCAAAACTCTTCTTCGAAAGCAGTACAAACCTATACTGATTCAGGACGAATGTTTTCCAGACTATAAAGAATGCGGCAAAACTTTCATGGCTGAATCGAGGGGATTCCCTTGCGGACCTAGGAAATTCCAGTATTTACCCTGGCAGGTACGTGGGAGCACGATCGTCGAGTTCTTCCTTATGTTCTCAGAGCAATTCATGACATTTTGTAGATTGAGATCGAACTCGTGGAATCAGAGAATTTACCAGTGTCCGGGAGAAACTTGCTTGAGAAAGGGTTCAAAAGAGGAGGGGGAAGTAAAACCCCCAGAAAGCTAGGCGGACTCGCGGTTTGGAACCTCTGATCTACCTAGAGCCGCCGCGGGCGACGGCTGAAATTACCGCTCTTTTTTCTTGGGTTCATTTTTTTTCGTAAAATCTGTGTTGTGTTGTTTTTATGCAAATCATTCGCTTGCCTGCATTGCTCGGTGTAACAGGCAACGGCTCGCAGTGCGAAGATCTTCGGGAGAGTTCTGGATGGGTTTCTTCCTAGGATACGAGATGCTCAAGTCTCGTCTCCAACTGACTTTCTTCATTCCCGTTAACGTCGCATCACGGGTCGTTGATAAGCGTAACTTCTCAGCTACCAATTGACTTCTTTAGAACTCTCTCACGGCATAACTTCATGCTCGTTCTCTCTACAGAAGGGTCCCGGTTAACGAACTCAATTCGTCAACTTATATCCCAAACCAGTTTCGCCATGTTTCCCATGTCTACTTTTTCGTCAGTGGCGTCGAGGTCACTTGTTGCTGTCTAGATTTGAGCTGCCGATTGAAAGGATTCACCACATTTTCCTCAAACTGTTCTGCAGCTAGAGTGGCTCCGACAGTCTGAGAATCGATGATGCTCTCCTCAGCTCTCGAGGATTTCGGGTGTCGGCCAGAGGTTCAAAAACAATGTCGTTGGATGGATGGATTCCTCGGAATCCCCGCCGCGGCTGTCCAAAGGTTCAAACATAGAGCTATAGGGTTGGGTTGAATTTGAAACGCCTATTTATCACGCCATTGGAACTTCGAGCTGAAGGCCCATTCACACTTGTTCATTTTGGATCATCCGAGGCTACCTCGACGGACCTGGTTGACCGTTGCTCGGTTCCTCTTAGGTGTGCGTGAGCAACTGTAAATGGGTCCTTAGCTTCCCAAATCGAATAGGAATCATGTCGCCGATGGCTTTCCCATTATTCTATTGCTGCTGTCTTTAATTGAATCAACATGTCGGGGCACTTTGAGGTTCGATATTGAGCTCTCACAGTCTCTTAGCATAGATCAAGCTTCCCGAAGCCCCATGAGTTGAAGAGGTCAAGCACCCCCAACGAGAAAATCTGGCGCCGCGACTGTGACCGGGAATCGGCGGTTACAAACCGACCGAGGAATCGACGCAGCTCTTGTCAGTGCAAATATTGCTGACACATGAGAAGTTTGCGATCAGGAAGCCTCGCGGGGGAAAACTCGTGGGTATTGCCATCCATCGAGGATACCCATTCACTGATGCGTTTGGTTGATAGGAGACATCTTCACCAGCTTCTCGGGAACCTACGGCGCTCGCCACTGGGTTCCCCGTTTCATCGGACCGGCGTATCAAGCCAGGTCCGTGTCCACGATGCCCCTGGGGAGCTGAAGCTCTCGCCTCCTGTATCCCATTTGAAACCATGAAAGTTCAGGTTCCAGATCGAAGACCCTATTCTCTGGAAGTAATCTTTTAGGGTGGTCTCTATTGGGCGAAAATGTCGAATTTCATTCCGCGGCTGCCCGAAAGATCCAGACAACGCGTCCGCACCTAGCACGTTTCCTCCGAGAGCCTTGCTCCAGGGTCTCGGCTCAAAACCGATGCAGCGGGCCCAAAGTCAAGGACTCCTTCTGTCTCCTCCTGCCCCACATTTTCTATGACAAGATCTGATTATGATAGATAGAATAGAATAGAATATCATGTGGTACCTTTCTCCTCTCCCCGACCAGATTTTCGACACGGAGTCGATGAACAGGCCTGCTCTAGGATTTGATCACACACGTGTGTCGTGTGTCTGGTAGTGGCGAGAGACTACACTCTCGTAACCCGGTTTCTCCAACTCTAGAGGGCATCCTGTTCGAGTGATTGTGATAAGCGATCCCGAAAAAAATGAGTGCTCATCTCTGAGAGACTAAACCTTCCCTCCGTTAAAGGAAAAGGTTTGTTGTGAAATGAGACTCAGAGTTAATGCTCATTCGTGGCAGTCTGGCCAGGAGAACAGAGGAGTATGATTTAAGCGCCGCTCGCTTCGCGCTGGCGTGCGCGGTAGAGTATGCGTGAGACCAGCCTGCCATTCGTGCTTATTAGACGAAGTTCTCATCTTTGGAATGTTGAACTCTAAGCTGTCGATTGTAAGGATACTGCTTCGCTAACTTCGGTCCTGAAACTTCTGCTCTCTCTCTCTCTCTCCTGGCTAGTTGGCGACCGAAACAAGTGTTTGATTCAGTTTCTCGCATGTCGCGTGACCTGCACCCGCACAGTCTCTTGGACTAATATCCATGTTGTGCGCACATATGTTCGAAACCGGCTTCGAAAAAATGAATCAGGTATCCATAGCGCGGTGTAGCGGTTCAAAGCACAAAAAGTCTCACCTGCGGTGAGCTGCTGATACGCTTCGAGGAGCCGTGTATCACACGCTTAGCTCGGGCTAGCGTACGAATCACCATCCTGATTCTTGGTGATATGCATGGAAAACTGACTGCGGATTCGATTAGGCGTCGAGAAAATGGAAACGTTCCGAATGACCTCCTGAATTATCGCGATTCTTTTTTGCTTCCTCCGTATTCTGTTTTTCCTCAAGAAAAACCCGAATCATGCCATTTGTACGTTCTCTGCACAATCTTGAATCGGTGCATCATGACGCCAGCGCTACTATGGCCGTCGTCGTAAGCGTCAAGGGTTTGCGGAGCGCGGGAAACTTTCACTCTGACGGCTCTGAATTACTCAAGGGTTTACCTACCCAGGCTTCCAATTGTGAGGGATTACGTCCATTCAATCAGATAACCAATGTCAACACCTTCCAGTCGTTTGTTGCTTAATGAATTGCAAGCCTACACGGAGACAATGCAATCTACCAAGTGAATAATGTCTGCGAGTTCCCTATTCTCATTCTGAGATGATTCGTTCAATCCCCGTCGAGACTATCACTGCGAAACCATACTTTCTCGCAGCTTGGTCCCTGCTCCGTCGGCCTTGGCTCAGAATCTCCTGTAAGAACGCGAATATCCTCGAGAGATGACTGCAAATTGACACGCGAAACTGATGAAAGTGGTGGACAGTAATGTTGCCTGCAGCAAAGTAGGCATGGCCCAGTGAATCCGCGATTCAGTAATTACTAATCATGCCTGAATTGAATTGCCGCAATACTTCCGGAAAATCCTTTCGAAGAATTGAATTGCCGCAATACTTCCGGAAAATCCTTTCGAAACGATCGGTTATCATCATTCACAGCGCTCTACCGAGGGGAGCGGCGACCACGGCTCCGCGATGCCGAAACCGTCCCTCAAGCTCAAGATCGGGACTCGCGAATCCGCCCTCGCCATGGCTCAAACAGAACTGGTCGTGGAGAAGCTGAAAGAACTTCATCCGGCGTACGATTGGGAAATCATCTCCATGAAAACAAAAGGGGATGAGATACTCAACAAAACACTCTCAAAAATTGGTGAGTCCGCCTTTCGTTGTTTTCGTAGTTTGAATCCGACGCACGTCATATCCGTGATTCTCAAGTCGGTGGCACTAAAATCACAATTCCGGAGTCGAAAGTCAAAGTACACGGTTATTCTCGAAAACATCTGCCATTTTCGTTGATGGTGGTTGCCTGCCGCGAAGACGATTCCTCGCTTGAGTCGGAATCGGTCGCGTGCTGTGATGTCAGCTATTGGAGCATCAGGTTCTAAGAAGCTCTGCACTTCCGAACAAGAGGACTCCAACGTGGAAATTACATAATTCCCCCTGAATCACATGGAGCCACGAAGAAGTCAGCTCTTGGTGTCGACATGGCTTTACTTGAGGTTTCGTTGCCGAGTCTGACGGAGGCCGAGTTGACGTCTGCGAAGTTCATGCTGCGGTTCCCCTGATGGCTGGGTTTCGTTGAACTTTGGCGGCTGTTTGCTGCCGTGCTCTCAGGATTTTCTGGCTTTTCATATCAAAACGACCTCGCGTCGAATTACCCTCTTCCCAACAACGATTGTTGCTTCGTTTCCTCTGTGATCTCTGTGGGAAGCTTCGGAGGTCCAGTGGTGACCACTAATTTATGCATACCTACCCCGCTCAATTACTCTGGAATACTCCGTAGAGCGAACAACGAACCCCCCCAAGAAAAATTGGCTCCTCAGATAACGAAGCTTCAGTAGAACGAACCCGTCATATAACGAACTTTCCTCGAAAGGGGCTCTCCGAGTGACGAGAGATGTAGCCAATGGATGGGTTTTTCGGAGCATAATCTGGGGATGCGTGGGATTGTGGGAAGTTTGAGCATCTGAGGAGCTCATTGTCGGGGAGGTCCGTTATCTAAGGGATTCGTTATCTGGGAGGTTCTCCATAAGGAAGGTTGTTATACGGCAGGTTGGTTATCTGAGGGATTCGTCGTTTGGGGAATCTCAGGGTGCATAACATAAGAACCCTCGCTATGGTATCAATTAATGGGAGGCAGAATCTGAATATGTGACAGTTTCCGTTTATAATTTCCACAGGCGAGAAATCTCTCTTCACCCGAGAACTGGAGAATGCGCTCATCGCGGAGGAAGTTGACTTGGTCGTTCACTCCCTGAAAGATTTGCCAACGACGCTTCCTGATGGCCTCTCTATCGGTGGGTGCCACAAGTCCATTGAAAACATCCTCAGTTTCGAGATTTGCACGAAAGTTCCGGAATTTCTGTATTCAGGACGAATCCTAAACGACTACCTCTTTTTTGCATCCAGGAGCAGTTCTGGAACGTGAAGATCCGGAAGACGCGGTCGTGTTCCCGGCTGGCAGCACTGCGAAAAGTCTCGCGGACCTCGATGATGAAGTCAGTTTTGCGTTGTTCGCTTTCACGATCATGAGCATAGATATCCCTGGTCTTTCATCCTGGGAATCTGCATATGAGGCTCTTACGAAGCTCTTGCCAGTTTTCTCGGTCACTCATTCGGTTCTTTAATTCACAGGCGACTGTCGGAACTTCCTCTCTGAGACGTATCGCACAATTGCGGAGGAAATTCCCCGAATTCGAATTCAAGTCTGTACGCGGGAATTTTATCACTCGGCTGCGGAAACTCGATAACGACAAGGTTTGTGACTTCCCCATATGTTCTCTTAGCCTCAATATCCTCCTGATGCATAAACAACTGATGTGTGCTCAGGATAGAGAGTAGGTTTAAATGTCCTATTGAAACAAATAGGTGTACGACGCGTTAGTTTTGGCCGTGGCCGGTCTCAAGCGTTTGGGTTGGAGCGATCGCATTTCGGAGAAATTGCTGCCCTCGCAATGTTTATACGCCGTCGGGCAAGGTGCCATCGCTGTGGAGTGCCGGACAGCGGACAACGTTGTAGCGGAAATTCTCCGAGATCTCAACCATAACGACACTGCCTTGAGGTATGAATCATCCATTTTCTCTTAATAATATTATCATTTCATTATTATCATCTCTTTCCGAGGAAGCAATCGGGTTCAAACATACTTTGGGTTGAATGGGTTGATGTTTGATTCTTACACCTCATTCAGATGCCTGGCGGAAAGGAGTTTCATGAAGGCATTGGAAGGAGGCTGCAGCGTGCCTTTGGGGGTTTTTTCGACAATGGAGGGACGCACACTCCGATTGGAAGGTGGTGTTTTCGCATTCGATGGAAAACAATCCATCGTCCGAACGAAAGAAGTCAGCTTCAAAGACTCTAGTGAAAAGTGAGCCGCAGTGCTTCGATTGATTCATTAGGTGCTCGAAACTGGCGTTTCAAAGACTCATTTCGCTAGATGAGTGGTGATCCGATTCTAATGCTGGTCAAAACTCTTGTCTTTTCAGAGGTCAAGGTGAATGTGTTGTAGGTATACATTGCTCAAAGCTCAAAGATGCAGAGGTGAGGCAAGCGATTCAACTCGGAGAAGACCTCGCTTCGGAAATGCTCAAAGAGGGAGCGAAGGAACTTCTTGATAAAGCTCGCCAAGACGCCAAGGAGAGCACTCTCTAGAAAAGAATGGTTCTTGCCTTCGCGTTTTCCAGAAATGCCAGTACTTACACACAGTTGGAAAGTTGTTAACGGGGAGAGCAGGGTCCATTCCCGGAATCTCACTCATTCGTACAGCACGGCATCTGTCTACTTCAAGTGGGAAGCAATTTTCTGAGAAGAACTATTTTCGATTCATTTTCTGTAGCAAATGGTGTAGTCAAAGTTTGATCTTTTCTAACTCACCACGATAGCTGAAGTCATGGAAACACGACAAAGTATTCATATGACACACGTTGATGATCCTCATGTCAGATGACTTATTCGTTGTAAAATACATTGTCTGTACTCAGGTTCGAGATTCGTTTGAGATGCAATATTTTTGAACATAATATAGTTCGAGATCGGCGTATATACAATAAAGAATATTGAAAACTGATGAGTTATGAGGTTGTGAACCAGACTCAAGAACGCAGGGTATTTCTTTTGAAAAGAGGAGCGCTATTACAACGATAATATGAAGTGGAATCTATTCACGAATGGAAGAACCTTTTGGTACCTTTCACTTCCAGACTTTCTGGACATTTATTTAATTGTACTTAATACGCCCAGAAGTCGCCAACATGCTTAGACTATGAAGATTCATATGAACATCAGAAACTGATATGGTCTGCGATATTTCTGGCGTGACTTCTAAACGATCCAAGTTAGGATAGAATAACAACGGGGGGGGTCGGGTACGTTATTACGTCTTTACACATTATAGAACCTTTCATCTCCAACAACCGGTTCGCTATCAGACAAGTTCAGGCTGATCCGACTTCCGGAATTATTCGGGTCCCACTCCAGAGTCGATGGCCCGTATTCGGTTCCTCGCTGATTCGTGAGTTAGTTTCAAGGAAGCAGTGTTTTTGATTCCAGAGTGAGTTCCACTTATCATCGTAAAACAACGTTAAATACGAAAGCACTGTTGGAACGAACTTGAAGAACTCTCGAGCTCAACTTGTTCGTCGCGAGATTTTCTTCGATTTGTCGTTGGTTTTCGGCGGAGCGGTCGTCCCCTGCTGGAGCTGTTTCTCGTAGATATACCGGTATTGGTCAGTGCGGATGAAGTCGATCACATGCGAAACCTGGAAGTTCAGAATAAGTATGAGTTTCGAGGCGAGAATTTGACGACTGCATGAGGGAGAACATTTCCACATCGACTCTGTGCTTAATTCCGAGAGGGAGGTCTTCAACAAAACTTACCCCAACTTCGAGTTGATCCGCGATCGGCTGAATCCAAGGGTTGTTCTCTAGTCGGATGACGCACCGCTGAGTGACGAGGTCGAGCTGGCCCAACTCCGGAGGGATGAGTGTTAGCCGATTTCCTTAATGAGAGAGATGTAGATGTAGTAGAATCTAACTCCCAATATGTATCGCTCAAGAGATGCTTTTCGAAATCGCTCACCTTGCAGATGTAGCTCTCGCAGTCTGCCGAAACTGCCAATCTCTCGTGGAATTCTTACAACGTCATTCTCACGGAAAGAGACGATTTGGATTTCTTTGAGGTTGCCGATCTTGAATGGAAACGTTATTCAGACAAGATGCTCATATGAATATAACCTCCACAGCTTTGAGCAACGCGAAGCCAGGGGCCTGAAAAGTAACTGGAAGCTTACCTCTGAAGGGATTGTTTCGAAATCATTGTCACTTAGGTATAGAGCTCGCAATGTTGTCATGCTCCAGAAATTGTTTGGCAGCGACGCCTCGCTCAAATTGTTGTAAGTGAGATCGAGTACTTCGAGAACTGCGAAGCCACCGAATCCACGAGGTAGTACAGATAATCTAGGGGGGAAAAAAATATTTTTTTTTTATTTATTTTCACCGGGAAATCCACGAGAGCTATCTGCTCGGAAGGAAGCGGATTCATTTCTTTGTTTGAGGCTTATGAACTTATGGTGAAATAATTCATCAGGTGTTTACCTGTTCATAGCGAGGATGAGGATTTTCAACTTCGGCAGAGTGCTGATTGTCGAAGGTAGCTCTTCCAACTGATTGTTGTACAAGTTCAGATTCTCGAGATTGTAAAGGTTCGATATCGAGGCAGGAACAGTTTTGATATTGTTATGGGCGAGGGATAATCTCGTGATCCATTCCATGTTGAAAATTCCTGTGGAAGTCTCAATTTTATGAGCTCCACGGCAACCTGGATTGAATTCTCCGCAAAAGTTGCACTAGGACTCCCGATGTACCAACCTGGAATCTCTTCGAAGCGGTGGATATTTTTGTCGACCAAATCGATCTCGGTGGATCCTTTTTCGCGAGCATCGTCAATCACCTGTGAATGTGTTCGTTCCTCACTCATTATTCTCGGTGTCAGTAACACTTTTGCTGGTTCACTGAGTTCTTGTTGGGAGGGTTCTAGGCTGTAACTGACTAAGCGCCAGCGAGAGTCTGTCAATTTGTTTTGACTAACGATAAGTGGTAAACCGTCAAGTGAGCCGCAAGGATGCGTTGTTGGATTAGCGTTCGCCGAGAGCTTTGTTGCCAATCCGTCATTGATGGAACTCGGCACTCCATGATTATTTTTTCTAGGACAGACACACTATTTAAAATCCGAAAATGAGTTGGAATTATCATGTCTTCCGAGTGACGCGGAATATTCTCGCCAATTGCTCACCAGCCTAGTTTTCTTATTCCTGAAAGACTCTATCCGAACTGAGGAGGCGCATGAATATTTGGACTCTGAAGGAGATGGGTAAACGGATCCCTCTTGGCTGTTTGAGTGCTCGATGCTCAACACCGAGAGAGTAGGCGGTGCGACGTAATTCACGTTCAGAACAAATGTCCAAACATGCAGAGTATTCTTTAGAGCCGTGGGATTTCTTCTCGACCAAAAGCATGGCGCGGTAAGAGAGTTCAATTTCCGTGTCACACCAACATCCCAAACATCTGTGGACTCCACCCACAACATCGTTGCATAGCTCACTGTGGTCTTATCCTGATTCTCCAGCGCTCGAAGAAAGCTGTTGTTTCAGCATTCGCATCCCGCATTCTCGAGTATGGAAACAGCGAACATTTTACAGCTCATCCCGGCCATCGGTTTGGATGGAAATTCCGACTCTACAACCTCACTGCCGATAATCGCCTCCGCACGATCCGCCAAAATGAATCCCGTTTTCTGCTAGATATTCCGGAGCCGCAGGAACGTCTCTCCGAACTCTCGAACAGACTCATGACAGGAATCGACGGCGCTCTGAGCGACTCAATCGACTGAAACAGCAACAGTTGGTGCACATTCCAAAGAGACTCCAGTAAAGAATAGGAGGACCCTCCTCTTGGTACCAGAAAATCCGTTAATAAAACGTTGATCAGAATGGGGGAGCCGACATTGTGATTCATTTTGTTTGAAGAAACGACGCTACAATTCACTTTATCTCATGAAACCAACGTGGGAGTTTTGAAATAGGAAAGATTTGAGTACGAACGTGCGAGCGTCGTCGAAGGGTTCCCATCATCTTGAACACCGGTGTGTGTTGTATCGAAGGATCTCGATTTTCCAGCTACGACGGCGAAATTCAATCGGATCTCCGTTCAGTCAGCCAATTAAGCACGGTCTCACTGATTGTGCCTAACTTGAACGTTTTCTCGGAGCACTTCCGAAGCACAGTTCTCTCTTGTTCGGTTATCGTTTCGACTGACCACCAACGATCATTCTCAGCTCCACTGGAAATGGAAAGCAGACGCACTCTCTGTTTCGTAAAATTTGTCACTCTCAATCTGTCGGTGCATCGCCCGCCGTATCGGAACTCTCTTCGCTTGCTTCTCTTTCAATTCGCTCGAAACGGATGATGATGTCGTCACCACGAAATGTACACATCCGCCACTCTTCGCCGAATCTCGAAACTCTCTCCGCTTTCCGAGCTCGACAGAGGTTCACGTGGATGGATGCGGTGAGGCAACACCTGAGTTGGAAATTTCAGAGGGGCGTTTTTCTGCCATCATACAGAATACTGTCCGAGGCCGACGCCAGTCACGGTCATCTTCGGGAGAGGATATTCTTGCATCGCTGCGCGGCCACACGACAAACGCTCTTCACTATGACTCATTGGTCTCACCGTTGACCCGTTGCTTCAGGCTGGCTGCTCTACCGACGCACTCGGTCAGTGTTTACGTTCAATCGCGCTTCTTGCGGACTACTCAGGGATAGGTTCCTCAGGTTCGATTGAACGATGCCGGGTTCGCCGCTGCATGAGCTCTATAATTTCGATTCCGGAGAAGCCTTCATAGCATTCACGATTCACGTTGCAACATTCTAGACTTCGATGTACAGACCCGGCCGATCTAGTCTCATCTGAGTTTGAATTTCAAAAAGAAGGGCTGAAAACTCGCGCCACCAGAATTCCACTCCGGAAACTCTCGCCATCGGCTTGAGATAGACTACTCGGCCAGCGAACGATTCCGATCCTTTCCAGAGCTCGCGCCAACAAAAATTCCGATAAAGGTCGTAAAGTCTTGTGAATACCCTTACTACACGTTTTGTTGAAATTGCTGCTTGCATCGTTGCCGTGATCGTTCTCGCGGAAATTATTGCCGTTTGTCCGTCAACCGTTTTGTCCGAGTGTCAGATATTAACGGGTGCGCCATAACATAGGGAGGACGACTCTGATAAGTTACCGAAATATACGGTTTTGTGGGTTGTGAAGGATTGGCACTGAGTTTTTTTGTCTTCAGAACCAATCTCATGAGATGCCTCAAGCCGTACAAGGAACCGGCGTGTATCGTAGAACTCGCCAAATCTCTTTTGACACCATTGAGGAAGTGAAGAAACGAGGTGATTTTAGGTGATTGATCTAAATATAGAGGGGATCATGGTTTTTGAATTTGAGACTTGCACGATCGAGTTTTCGGGGAGAGGGGGGGTGTAACCCATGACACGAGATGCGTATTTTCCGCGAAATGACCAAGATTTAGAATCTTGTTCCACCCTGAACATGTACTTCATAGAACACCTGCTGGGTGCCCGGTCGTGGCAGATGGATCAATTCAAGTCGAGACTGGAGACGGAGTTATAAACGTTCCGAATCTCGACAGATCAGCTCTTGATGTTTTTCAAGACATTTCTCGAGTGAGTTCGGAATAAACTCCCTTTGCTGCACTCCCTGAGCAAGAGTCTCTCCCAATGTAGGCAGTGTTCACGAGAAGATAAGTCATCCGTCTCCATTTTCGAGACACATCGACTCATAGCTCCATGCTGAGCGAAAAGTTTCGAGACTAATTTTTGATCATGTTGTGTGTCTGACAAACGAAAACTGGTCGTGGAGTTTTACCTCACTCGTTATTTCATCGAAACCAGATGGCCAGGTCCGAGTATTATATCGAGATATTTTTCATCACTCATTTGTTTGTTTTTTGGAGTTCTTCTCACGCCTTGCGCCGCAGTGCATGCACTGTCTAATGGAGAGACTCCGTATTGGCTTTTAGCTATCATCCAAAACATATGTCAGGAGTCAAGTCTCGCCTGCCTCCTGTGGAAATTCTTTGTTTACATTCAGCTTCAACCACTGTCAACCTACACGCAAATTCCGTATGTGGACGGGCGCGCGACCCAGACAGCCGATATGGTAAAAAAAAAAGTCACAGTCTATCGGCTTCCGCCGCTTTTGGGTAGCGGTAACAGAAGCCCGTTCTATTGGATGTAGATATTGCTCGATACACGAAATTTGCTGAATTCATGAAACATTCAAAACACTTCTATTAACAAAATATTAACGACGGAAAAATCACTTGAATATCGCCTCTCGTGGTCACTGTATCGGGGCTGGGAAGCTCCTCCGCGCTAATTTTACCTTTCGGATTTTGGCGGTCTTGTTGAAATCCAACAGATTTGCACATCCATTGCAAGCTCCTCCTTTGCCACCAGACATGTTTGTGGTGGACAAGCGATAGGCTCCTAGAACAACTCTAACACAAAACGAGACGATAAAACAATTTTCTAGCACAGACAAGCAAAGCCACAATAATAAAGCTGGGCTCAACCACCAAGACGTTGTCTAGCCTTTTTGGTCGGAGGGCTGAAAGGTGGGCGAGGCGCATGCGCACTGCGTCCGGATCATCTCTCTCATTCAGTGTCCGTGTCTAGCGCTAACTCACTATTATGGTGGCCTGAAACAATGAATTTTCTTGAGCAGAAGCATCAGTATAATAACCATCATCGCGGAAAGTGTGCAATTAATTTCGAAAAACTTGCGGTCTTGATTTTCTTCGAAACATATTGTAGAAGCCCGAGAGCCAACGAAACCGGCCGACACCAAGACCGAGGACCGGCCTTAGAAACGCTCACTAATTGGAGAATCAGAACAAGACGAAAATCTGGAGAAATCGTTTCATTTCCCTGATGTGGAGCTACACAGCCGCTGATGGAAGTACAGAATCTGAGGAGAGCCTGCCGTTTCTTGAACGCTCGTTCGATTCAATCTGTCAAACCGTTAACTTTCTCCCCGCGGAACTTCACTTGTAAGTTACTTTCTTGGCGACCCTCGTAGTTCATGTGAGTTTCCACGCTCTCATCGAGTGGGGCTGGACACAAGTGAGCGATATTTATATCTTCCTTTCTGAGAAGCTCGTTTCTTTGGGCGGAGCTTCAAAAGAAAGCGCTGTCATGTGGAACACCTTCTCAGAGCGTCATTCAGATTCTACGGCGCCAATAAATGGTCGTCTCAGCGTGGTCTGAGCAGATTGTTGACATAACACCTGCGACTCCTTATTATGCGCAGACCATACCGCTCTAACGGTGTAACGCTGCATATTCCGCTACATCGTAATGCAGAGCGTCGTTCAGAATTATCTCCAACTCCGATACACGCCTGTGATCCGAAAATTGTGATCTGCTGACTGATCACATGTTCCGGATACGAAATATCCGACCTCAGCGAAGAAGTTTTTGCGCTAGAAATCATGACTTGAGATCGCTTCCGGATCGACTGATGGAAATCGATCATGTGTGTAAAATGGACGGAAGTGTCCGAAATCCTGTTCGCACACCAGATTCCTGTCCAGGTGATGTAACGTGTCAGTCGTGAAGTTCTCGTCCCTGAACCGGATTTTCGAATCAGGTCATATAACTTCAATCCTCAAAGTCCACGAATGCCTGGAGCTCACCTCGGTGAAATATGTGATTCATGCTTAAAAAGAACGCCTCGCGGAGGCTCGAGATGTTGGAAGAATTGATCGAATCCGGAATCGGGAGACTATAAACGCAACTTCAGCATCGAATGGAAATGAGAGTGATCACAACGATACTCCTTCAAATGAGAATTGGTGTGAGGCACTGAAAGCTCGAGAATGTAGAGCATACTGGATGAAAAGATGATTAAACTCATCAAGCGGTTGAGCTTCTGACTAGGAATAAATCGTCGTCCGCCTTCATCCAGCGCTCAGGCGGTTAGCCGGCCGACGTATGTAGACGCTCAACGAAGTCGTCAGCTGCTCAACATGGAGCGAGGAATCATTGCGCTGACTCTGCATCCGTGCGGTGCCTTGCAATTTATCGAGTTATGCCAAACTCATTAATATATCCTACAAAAACTCCTTTCCTACATGGACAGAAATGAGGCAGTGTGGAACAGCGATATTTTTCCGCAAAAATCTTGTGTTTTCCGCTCAACGTCAGTTATGATGTTTTCTCATCATTGATTCGTTCGGAAGACATTCGAAAAGTGAAGAGTAAGCGAATGTGAGGCTGATAGTGTCCGTAGGACTGCAACTGTATGCACTTTTCCTCTCAAGCAGCGTTTCTGTTAGATCTAAAGTGACACGCAGGTGAAATCAAGAATCGTTCAAGTCGTATCTCTGTAGCGTGTGGTAACAGCTCGGAGTACAGCTGAATGTGATTGAGTCGGTGGCTGTGCATGACTAGGCCATGATCTTCCGAGACAGCTCCCAACATCGTCTTGATGAGCCTAAGCTGGATATACTTTTCTGTGACGCTGGTCGAATGTTTCGAGTTCCGGAAACGGGATGAATTGGCCGTGCTAGAAACGCGATCCGGGCACACGTGAGTCACGTGTGCTCAAATTGGCACACGTGCCCATCCGTGCCTGAGTGCCACGTGACAGAACCTCCATCGATGCAGCGGATCACTCTTTTTGTCGGATCAGAATCAGTAGTTGAGGCGAAGTCGGGTAAATATCCCCGCTAAGTGGGACCGGCAACCTGTTTTCGAGTTCTTCTGTTTCATCGGAGTCGGTTGTCTTGCCTTCTACAAGTGTCCGCATCACACACTTGGAACTCTGCTTGATTGAGTTCGGCCTGATATGAAAGATTACTCGTTGAGAACACGTAGCGGAAGCAGCTCCTGTCTTGGATCCGAAAAGTTGCTTTCCTTCATTCTCCACTATTTTACATGAACCTCTCAGGCATCAGAAAAAAAGACGGAAATCATATCTAGATTCCCAGTTGCTTTCCTATTCAAGCGACCCGAAACTACGTACGTTCAGAGGCAAAATCCAAGCGGACGTAATTTTTCCGGAAAGAATCGACTAAGCTGAATTCACGCTTCGGCAAAGATGCGTTCTGAGAATGGGAACTGCATTGGAAAGCTTAGTTAGGGCTCTGACGTGGGAATGAGACAGACAACAAAGTGCTCTTGATCCCCACGAAGCGGACGCCTTGGCGGGAGGTTCCAAGGACTTTCGCTTGCTGCATCTCGGAGCTCACTTCCGGTCTGGTGCACACTGACTGAGTCGGGTTCCTGCGAGGTTTACCTTCGGAGAACCCGTCAATTCGCTTTCCTCTGTTCTTTAGTTCGTTCCGGAACCTACGACCCAAGATGAAACTCAATGCCTATCTTCGACTAACATTTTGACCTACAAGAATGCCAGAAAACTGTTTTGCTCAGCCGCAGAAACATCGAGGATGATTACATGAAACCGCTCACTTAGCTGGAAATATTCGGCCCTTCTTTACGCCTGAATCCCTTAACTGGAGATGAGAGGTACTGTGCTGAAGATTGCTTATAACCGTGTCACAACGCGCAGATGTGTACGACTCACACTTTCGATATTTCATTTTGATATTCTGAATATTTTATTTCACATTTTTGTCCGGAGAACACATGTCCTCGTCAAATCAATGTTCCTCCAACTCCAACATCTGATTTCTTCCTCCCTTCTGCGGAATTCGCGCATCGTGGAATTATGGAATTGACTATAGCGATCATTGTCAGATGGTGTCCCACAGCACTGCGGCGTCTCGCACCGAACCTCGGCTCTGCGAAGGAAAAAATCGATAAGGAGAAGCCGCCCGCTCCTGAATGAGATAAATGATTATATTTTTGCTGGCGGCGTACACCGCATAAAAATCAACTGTCTAACCCAATGGATGTCCTGCAAGCCATTTGTTTCAGATGGCCGAAGCGCGTAATAGTTTACACAATGAATTATGTATTCCATCGAGTTCCTCGGACGCTGTCCCTCCGACGCAGATATCCGCATTGACCAACTGTATAAGTACTTCGCGTTCAAGCAAAAATATACTCGAGGTTAGCCGTCTCCCTCTTTCCTAGCTGTACTCACTCGAACTCTGAGTGTTCATTCGTGCAGCGTGAACTCACATTCTGTTTCGCTCAAACTTCGCAGCAAATATCAGGAATCAGGATCGAATCGCGTTTATTCTGGCGCCCCGACGGAGGAAACCACTGAAAGCATCACCGCGACGAGGTCAGAAAGGGAAGTGAACCACCGAAACAGTGGAATTTCATCTGCGACGGAATAGCACATCGTGACACTCCGTTGGAGCTTTCGTTGACAACATTCTGGTCTTCTCCCAGATTCGGTGGTTTTGCTGTAGATTGGTTGCTGTGTTCCTCGGACAGTACGCTGTTTGCAGCGGACTGTTACATTCCTAATCCACGTTCCACGCGGATTCCCCAGAGCGTAGTTATGGATGATGTTCGCTCGAGGATCCTCATCCTCGTCATCTCTCGTTCTGTCCGTCGCCTAACTTCATACCACTCTCCGCGTCTGTGATGGCTCTCCCAAACGTTCATAAGTTCTGTGCCGTTTCAGTCGTCAGGGGATTCCCATGGCGATCTGGCAACTTTAATCACACAACGCCCACCTCGCCCCGGAGAGGACGCTCTCCGTCCAAAACTATTGATAGAAACTCCAGGGGAGTCTGCACTTTCAGTAAATGGTAGTAATAAGAAGAAAAATCATACAGGGCCACGAATTCTCGGCCCTCCGTGGCCATCACTTTTTAGAGGGTCATTGGTGTTGGATTCCTGCGCAGCGATGCCGAATGTGCGTCGTGATGCCACGGGAATGCTCACGCACCCTTCGGTCGAGAAGGTGAATGTGCTCGAGCACGTCTTCCACATTCGAACGAGGTTTTCCCGCCCTACTTCTTTAGACATGCTCTCGACGACGTGGTCGATAGCTTGGCAGCGGCCACTCGGCGCCACAGGAACAAGGTCAATTCAAAATTCTCGCTAGTGCCCCGCTCGAGCCTCCTGCCTCAGGCGGCATTTCAGTATGCAGAGCGTGATGCGGGTGTGCTCTCTATCCACTGAACAAACGATCGAAAGACGAACAGAAGGATGGATGACGCCGTTGACGGGCAGAAGGACCAGCCGATATTGTGTCTTATTCGAACGACCATAGATACAGACCTCTCACACTGCTGTCAGCGGCATCAATGCGGACGTGCCCAATTCCGCCAAGAGCTCTGTCGCTCTGTCTTTCGTCGATTTTCAATGCTGTTTTTGAGAACGATTCGTTCCTCGCCGCATTTTTACCACGAGGACTTTTTTTTCGCACAGACACAAAGCAGCGCTTGGATTGTCTCTTCTGCCTTTTCTCTCCATGTCTGTCCTAGGTGTTCTCGACGGCCGTCACGAGCAAGGCCATGTGAATGTTGATGATACAAGCAAGGAGTGGACTCTCCGAGTTCGGGAGGAGTTCCATCTCGGTCATCTCGTTCTGAGTTTTGCTTTGTGGCCAAATCTACCATTCCAAGCGATAGTGAAATAATTCTGACTAAGCCATCAGATGAGGGTCCGGTCCCCAAACAAAACTTCTACGATATCAGACGTCTTCTGATGCGCTATCTCACTGACATTTCTCTGTTGGGCTGGTTGCTGTTCAGATGGCAAGAGAGCTTGTTATGGAGACTCTAGGATATTGCACCGGAGCGCTTCGCGCGTTATTTCTGTTGCACGCTCCCAGTGCCCACGGTGATCCGCCGGAAAAACTCGACTTGGATCCTATTTCCTCTCGCTTTTACTTGAGTTGCTTCGATCCTTTTTTTTTGCTCTGTGAGCGTCGGGAAGTTCGTGTGTGTATCTGAGTGACTACACTCTTACGAGTGCTCGCCCTCTGCCTTGAAGTCTCGAAGGAATACGACGGTTCCGCAGCTAGGAACGAAGGATTTCCGCCAATCACAAGAGATCAGCTTTCAACAAGTAAACAGCAGTACGACGAGAGAGACTACAACAACTTGCTTCCGTGAAACGTTGCCCCCGGATACTTCGAGTCGAGTAAGCTCGAACAACTACCAGTTTCCAACACAGCGGGCTGTGCGAGCCGTAGTAGCGGACAAAGAACTCTGCCTCCGTACATTCAACCACACATCCTTTTCTGAGGGTGAGCGCCGTTCCTTGGCAGATCAGTAGCTCATATCGAGAAGCTCATCTCACATGAACTTCTTATTCCAGACGAGGCCTTTAGCAAGACAGCGGAATGAGAGACGAGTCCCATAAGTCTTCGACGTCACACGTACGTGTCGCATTGTTAATTACCTCAGGAAGTAGAAAGACAGACTCGCAAAGAAGTCAGTGAGAGGAAGAAGCACTGCGAAAGGCGAAAGTGTCACGTAGCATTTGTTCCCGGGAGCTTGCGAACTTCCCTGACCAGAGACCAAGGAAGCGATAGATAACAGGCGAAGACACACAAGCTGTCCATCGGCGATAACATTCTACTTTCACCTCACCTTCTCTTTTCGCGAGACAAAAATATCTTTCTCCACAGTATTGACAATCACCGCAGCGAGCGACAATTGATGACCCCAGAAACCGTTCACCCTGCAGTGGAAATCGTTATCTTCTGTCTCGACGTTGAGAATTCCCATGAGCGCCCCCTTATGGAGGAGGCAGTTGATTGTTTTGGAACGCGTGGCAAGAGGAAAGTGGTCTCGTTCCCGCTCGGAGCGTAGGGAGATGTCCGCGGGATGATCGGTTTCCCGATGTCTGATTTGGTGAACTTTTTGAATTCCCCAGCTTGAGAGAGGACCCTCGCGGAATACGTCTGCCTGTATTTTTCATCGTGAGCATGCTCCCGGAGAATTTATTCGCGTCAGATTGTGAATCTGTCTGAATCCGAACAAAGCAAGGCAGAGAACGCTGCGTCGAGGGACATAAGTTTATGTTTGTACGAGAGGAATGGACATATAGTCGGCGGAGGATGGCGACAACTATGTATCACAAAGCAGGTCCCGTCGCCAGAGCGGCAAGAATGCAAAGTATAACATTGAAGTCAACGGAGCGTAGAGGAATTCCAGCGTTCCATCAACACATTTACCACAGTGCGCACTCGCATTTCATGCCGTCCACAGCAGTTTGGAAGCGGAACATTCCGGCTAACAATAAAGGAGCAGCTTTCCACTGATGACGTTCCTTCCCAGAAATGCGCCGATTGTTCTTCTCGTTTATCGACACATCGGCTCCATCAACGACCCGTACCGCGCGAAAAGAATCACAGTTATCATATGCACTGGATGTGAAACTCCAGATTCTAGCACGCCGGATGAAGGTTGCAAGATATCGGACTCACAATCAGATATCCTCGCACTCAGAATGCAAGCAAAGTATTTTGTTACGCGAAAATCTGATTCTCGAGCAGCAGATCTCCCAAAACAAGGCTCATTTGTGCGGACATCTTCAGATTGTATGACGTAGCCTTTCGAGCAATATAACGGGGAAGACACTCGAAAGTTTCCAACTCTGGTACTGATTGACGACGCTCTCCAGAAAGCGGTTCGAACAAACTTGTCGGCAATGCCCGCTGAAGTGTAGTAGATCACGATCAGACACAGTCTCGATCTCACGCACAAAGACTCTCAAGCGGACGGACACATCTTGAAGAGAAAAAGTTTGACAGTCGTCATTTTTCTTTCGGATTCGATATCATCTAAAACACTTTCTAGCTTGCGACTGACATTTAATGACTGCTTACAGTTCTTGAGTCCGGCAGAGCTCTGATTCTGTGGTTTGAGTGATCTCTTCCGAGGACGACTTCTTCCCATCGTGGTAAAGAAAGTCCCACTTATGAGTGTCCCGGAGTCGTCGCACGAATCCTTCGTTGATATCCTCGTTATTGTATTAGGATGTGTTCATTTATTTTTAAGTGTTAACAAACTTGATATTAACTCAGAATCATCGGGATCGGGAGTGCTCGGCCAGCAATGGTTACCATGGATCAGAACGCGGTTCTCAAACCACTTTTTTCGCGGTACCCTTCCATGGGAGAATGCGTCGAGGGGTGCCGCCAGATAGAAAGTCTGAGAACCATTGCTCTGAGACCGCGGAGCCGTGACCTGAACCCCCTCGGTGAGCTGTGAATCAAGCAGTTTGGTTTTTTTTCTTCTAGAGAACAGTTTTCCGCTCGTGCCCGGAAATTATTGCAGCGCTCTGATCTAGTGACCTGTCGACCACCGTTTCCATTTTGGATAGCTTGGAAATATGAAGGGGATCAATTTGAAGAATTGCGTGTTGTCTTCTATATTTTAATTCGCGAAAACAAAGTCTGGTAAGGGAATCGTACGTGGATAACTCGGCCTTCCCGGTGCATACTCGATGCGGACTCTGCAAAACGTTTGCACGCATTTAATCCGACTTCGAAATCGCGGTATTCCGGGACCATTCGTTCCTCGAGGGTTCAGTGTCATCAGCCGTCGCTCGAGCTGTCACGTTGTAGGCTGCCAACAACAAGCTCACAACTTGCAAGGCACCAAAGACGCCACCAAAGCGATTTGGAGAGGATTCTTCACTTGACACGAGGGTAGACACTCGCTTTGCCGTCTATTCAGTGACGTGAAGCGAAGGCTTCTCCGCTCTCAAAGACGAACTCGATGTCGTCCAGAGCCCTCTCGGCCTGTATCTGGCTTTTCCGCGGAGGCCGCTTTCTTCTCGAACCACAGTTGTCGCGGACGCTGAAGAGGACGATGATGCTTGTCGCAAAGCAGCTCTCCCGAGGATTCGTAGCTTTTGAAGCTGCGATTTCATTTTCTGGACACGATTGCTGTCGGCACACACCTATCTGAGAACCAATTCAGTGTATCATTGAAGACTGGATGGAGTGAAACTTCGAGTATTTCGTATCGTGACAGACGTCCAGATTTTTTCCCCTCCTTCTACTCTTCGCTCCCCTCAATCTCTCCGTCTCCTGGACATACTCCTCTGGCCTCCATCGAAATCGGGAAGATTTTGCCAAGAAGCGAATCACTGCGGCTCCTCACAATTTCCTGATTGAGAATCTGACAGCAATTTCCGCGCCGTTCTTCCGTGTACAGTTTCCAATCGGTCATGTGTACTGATGTCCCCGTTTTTCCAGACTTTCAGAACCTTCACTTTCCTTTTAAAAAGACTTCGCGTCGTCATCAGATGGCATTTCATCGTTCTCATGATGGGAGCGTGATCGCACTTTCGAATACAATGGAGATCGAATTCTCCGTCGTCCTCTCTCGTCACGTCCAAGAACATTGAGACGATCGAGGCGTGTGCTTCGCTAACAATCCTAATTGTCGCAGCTCACTAAATCCTATCAACTGTCTCCCTACGCAATCTCGCACGGAGCTATCATAGCGTTTGGAGCGGAGGCAATGAACTAGAACTTGTGAGCTCCGGCTCGGGGTTGCAACAACGAGGCTATGCGGATATTCACAGCTGACGTGGAGAGCTTGAAAAATTCGGCCA
Source organism: Neoseiulus cucumeris (assembly GCA_021527715.1). Taxonomy (NCBI): domain Eukaryota; kingdom Metazoa; phylum Arthropoda; class Arachnida; order Mesostigmata; family Phytoseiidae; genus Neoseiulus; species Neoseiulus cucumeris. Next base: position 1,037,364 of record JAJSRV010000016.1, on the reverse strand, counting down.
ATTCATAGTGATTGATTCCACCGCACGGAGCTCACTTTGGTCTCTCTCAGCGTTCTGTATGTTTGGGATTGTCGTGCGGGAGGGAATCTGCGATTTTCGCATGAGAATCCAGCCCTTCGTAATCACTTAGAAGCGAAAAGTCGTTTTGATCATTTTCATCTTTCAAAATATTCACGGCGACTCGGGTTCTCGATTTATTGCGATGGGAAAGGAAGAATCCCGCGGGAATCGGAGACGCGTCCGCCGCTGAATTTCCCAGAAGGTGAGTGGGATGGAAGGAGAACGACATTTCTTCCCTCATCAACTTCGGTCTCGGGTTTCGGCAATTTGCACACGCAACCCATTGAAACCTCATCCGAAGCAATTGGATTTGATAGACGGTCGGTTTATCGGAGAGAGGGGATGATGCTGCCCGTTGTTGTATGAAGTAACCTGTGGCCGATGATGATGTCACTCAGCCTGAGCAGAATTTTGAACACAATTTCCCATCACGTTCACTGTACACAAGCTCAGCTAGCTAGCTAGCTGTCAGGGTGACTGCCAGCCGGTTCGCCCGTCTGCCCGGCTGGTTAGCTGGCTAGCTAGCTAACCGGCTGGCTGGTGTATTTTATTAAGGAACGCTTATTATCATAACAAGGGGTCTCAACATGTTCCCTAACTTTCAGACAATATCAGAGATATGAGAGAAAGGAAGTGAGGGGGAAAGAGTTTGTTTGAGGAATCGCAAAGTTTTCCAGAAGAGCGTTTGGGGACGCAGATGCAGTGACTTGAAGAAGGAAGAAAAAAAACGAGGTATTCGACGGAGAGCGACCCTCGTGTATTATGTCGTTGGAATAATTCGAGCTTGCTCGCCGCCTCGAGCAAGCACGGTCTCATGACGACGAAAACGCGCTCGTGACGCTCGCTTACCCATCACAGGGATTTAAGTATCCGAGTCCGATGCGGATCATGTGAGATGCCATCAAACGGCAAGCAAGCACCCAACCAGCAAACGGTCGTCGCAACCATATGGATGATAGCAGAGAAAGGCCAAGAACAATCGTTCCCGTTCAGATCATCGTACCACGCGGACAAAAACGTGAGAACCGCACACTGGAAATGTCTTCTTCTACATGTTGCAAACGAGAGTCGAAAGTACCTGCGAGAAGGTCATTCTTCTCGGTTTGAATTATCGAATGAAGATACCGGAAGAAATTTCCGGCAGAAGTTTCGGAGATACTCAGAAGCGAGTCGGGAAGAAACGGGCTGGGAATGCAATTCTTATTTCGAAGTTGTTCGGTTGTGCAGCGGAATCAAAATGATGTATTTTTGCGGGGAGATATCGCGACTCTCGTTCGAATTTTCTGAAAAAGCCTACTCGGCTTCAGGCAACTCTTAGGCTCCGTCACAAGGGTCAAGTGTTGAGAGAAGTAAGATTCCGATGGAAAAAATTTGGAGGGAGTCTAAGTAGCGTCCAGGGCATTAGGCAAATGAGTTGCTGACTCATCTGCGCCAGATTCTTCTAGACTCGAGAGCCATTGTGCTCGGAACGATTTCGATAACGCATTCTTGCTGGAACCATTCGAAGGAACTTCAAGTTTGTGTTGTTTTCTTCCTCAGAGACTTGCCTCGTTTCCAGTGCTTGAGCTTCTGCTCTTGAGAAGCTAATTTTTTTCTCGCTATTACGCGTTAGGAAACAACTTTCCAGCTAGGGGATTCTTGGTACCGTTTGAATGTCGAGTTCACGATATCTCGAAATATACTCCGGATAATATAAGTACATGTGGAGATATGTAGAGCGTATATGTCAGCAAAGTCCCGAATATCTGGTGGCTGAACATTGCCGCCACCAAGTGAAGTTAGACTATGGGGGAATCTTGGGTTGAGTACATAGAATATTAGTTTGAGCGTAAGCTTCATGGTTGAACCGGTCGAACCGGATCCTACTGTTTCAACTCCGACCTCAAATCCACATGAGAGTAACTGATCTTCTCGCAGCATCATCATCCGACTCATTCAAGCGGCTCAGAGACGTGAAAGCCCCTCAGGCTGGCCGTCTGCTTGCAGCGTGTTCTGTTCGTCTGTATTTCCGTCGGATCATTCGTTCATTCGTTTGTCTGTATGTTTGAGCGTGCTCGGGGAGGAAGTTGGCTTATTTTTGAGGAAATCCCTCGCCGCGTCGGTCTCTTTACCACCATAACGGGACCGCAGCAGAGGTCCAAATCCTTTTGTCTCTTACGACAAGCTTAAGGCGCCAGTGAACATATTTTGTTCTTCTTCAGCCGCTTTGCTGCAGGCGTGAGAATCCTCGAGAGCTTTTTCTACCACAGAAATTCAAAGCTCACATCAAACTTTGATTTCAGTTGTAAAGGAGACTGAGAACCCTCGGACGACGATTTGCGTCCGCTTCTGCGGTTCCATATCCGACTGTTTCGTCTCGAGGAATACTCGATGAATCGACTTCCTTATTTCTCAGGAGCTAACGGAAGGACGACATGATTATCTCAAGCTCCGCTCAAGGGTTCGAAGGAGCCGCTGGTAGGAATGAGTCATTGGAGCTGTGGCAACGTTGAGATTTTTTTTCTCTGGTCTTCTGAAGACAATATGCGTTGAAGATTAATCTTCTCAAATCTTGCTCTTCGTCGAACGACAGTGACTCGAGGGCTCACGCGTTCGGACCTGAAAATGATGACCTTTGAGGTAGAAAGCCATCTTGTGATGTAGAGGAACAACTGGAGCTAAATGTCTCATGGGGCACCGGACCTACACCTGATTGTTGTTTTCAACGGTGATTGTACGAAACTGGGACAGAAGACGCAGAGACGTATGATGCGGCTTAACGCTCCTCCGCAAGTGAGCGCAGTGCGACAGCAGGAGTGGTCTTAGCGGAGGCGGGCTATTCAATACACGGGTACGTAGGTTTGTACGTAGGTATTATGCCGTAGCTTGGCTTAAGGGTGCGCGTAGTCCTTATCCTCAACGAAGGTAGGATTTTCCGTCGTCACGAATAGAAAGGACGCTATCCGTGGCCGTAAGATAGATCGAGACTGACCCAGAGAAGCAGAGAAGAAAAAAGGAAGCGAGCCGCGGAAGCAAGTCGGCCAGCTCGAGGCGATATCTCTGTTCGGACTTTGTTGATGCGGAAGAATGATGGCATTGCTCTCCCGTTACACTCAGGAGGATTTAGCTGAGATGCGTTACTTCACCTAATTACTCGTTTCCTGCGATCCGTTCTCCTTTGCCTCATTTCTTCCTTCGCGTCTCTTTCGTGTGTCACTCAGCGTGGCGGTCTTCGAGTGGAGCGACAATTTTTAGGTAACTACGATATTCACATCAAAGTCTCGGTGATTTTCTTTGGCTTCTTATGTGGATCAAATACCCCACAATAGGGGGAGGAGAATGGAGATAGCTTCTGGACCGAGACAAATACTCGAAATCTACGTCATCTTCTAGATTTATGAGCTCTCTGAGCGCTTGAGCTCCATGAAGCCTTGTTTTATGACTTTTTTCTGTTTTCGCTGTCGAGTCATTCACAAACGTCATCTCGAGAGTAAGCAGATACAGGTACGTAGTCCACGAGTCGGTCGCATATCTCTGGTCTAAGATTTCGGGCCTAGACTCACTCAGTTCCATCGTTCCAGGGGATTTGGAAAGATGCAGATTCTGAGCCAAGAGCAGCATGAGACGAGAGAATCTCACGTGAAGCCTGCCGCAAGACTCCCTCAAAGCGATTTGCAAGGGACTATGACTTTCGGCGGACTACCATAGAGCTTGCGTGTTTTTCTGCGGAGCCGACATTCATATCAAGCCAAGTAAATTAAGTTTCTCTCGGAATGACTCCCGGATCCTCTAAAGCAGCATCAGCGACAGTGCTGTGAGGCATGGAAGCCAGATCGAGACGTCGGACGGTGAATCCTGCGTAGCTTTGCCGGCGAATAATCAAAATGTAATTTATTCTCCAACGGGTGGTTGAATGCGTTTAATGTCGTGCCATAGCTCGGGGAACAGTGAACGAGCCATCCGAACGAACGAACGAATGCCGTGAGGCTCGGGTTGCCGGACTGGCTGCGGAAACCCGTGGCTGAAGAGAACAACGATGCCAAGGCTCGTGCGAAAAGAGTTCCTCAACAAAAGCCGAATCATCGACGTCGCCTCGACCGCGGAAAGGATCGCTACATCGACGACAAACTCATTTGAGGCATTCCGCGAAGCTCGAAATGACCGAAAACGAGTGAGACAAGCGTGTTCCACAGTTGGCCAGGGGCCAGCCCGATTCTGCGGACGACAAATCGACGGTGACTGATTCGACGAATAGAGTCTCGATGTAGAATTCAGCAAAACAAACTCCTCTTGCGCATACTTTCCGCTTGCGTGAGCTCGAGAGTTTTCCGCGCAAACTGATTTCCCGGACTCGGCTAACAATATGAACTCATGCAACGCCCCGGATGTCTCTCGCAAAGTGAATATAACTGCGCGTTTGCGAATGGCTGACAACGCGCGTGCAGGCTCGGGATGCGAACGGCAAAGACAGCGTTTCGGTTCCCGCAAACGTTACCTCTGAGACCGAGTTGTCCCGTCGGAGTTCGAGCAAAGAAGTCGAGGCCTTCGGAGCGCAGTCTAAATAAAAGGAATGCCTCGTCGCTTTGCATTTTCAGTGCTGTCAGCCCGTGCGCGCGGTAAGCCTGGTTGAGCTCGCTTCATGTCAAGTGTCATGAGCATCGGAGCCGTTGAAACCTTTCCAACTCGGAATGAGTAGCGGCAAGTGAATCTCTGGAAGAGTCGTCCCCTAATCTCGTAATTGAATGCGTAACCGAAATGATCCGAGTTTTTCGAGAGGAAAAGCTTCTTACATCCAAGGGCCGTTATGAAACGCATCCGTTCGTGAGCCGCTCCGAGCGAAACCGAGGTTTCAAATCCATGCGTCGTCTTTGATGTCCCCTGTCGCCCTAAAATCCTTTCCGTTGCTGTAACGGATCATGGTGGTGGTGGTGGTCGTTGAGCTGAGTTAGAGCAGAAAATGCCGCTGATGATGGAAGAAGCTATGCTGATAACGATGGCGATTACGAGAGCTTTTTAACGTCCCATATTCCGCAGACAAGTTCTCCTTGGAACAAGCTGCCATCAAATCACAGTTCCGTTGTTTATAGAGCATTTATATTGCTACGGGTTTTGGATGACTGACTTCGTGCTCGGACGCGCGTCTGCGCGAGAGCCACATTGGTCTGCCGGGGAACATGAGGATGCGTTTGTCGCTTGTATCTTCGGGTTGGGCGTCAACGCCAGCAGTGGTGCACTCATCAACACGCCTCGTCAGCCCGGTTGGCTTGTCGTGTATGTCACCGACGACGATAAATGACGTTGAGTAGCAAGCTGGCAGCGGGCCGGTTGGCTGGCTGGCAGACACGTTTCCCACCGCCGTCAGTATGTTATGTAGGAGATAACAGCAAGTCTTTCTCCTCCCAAATCTGTTATTTCTTCGTCTTGGGTCTCACCGCCTCAACTCAAATCCTTTGAAAATCCTCTCAAAGTTCGATCGAAAGGCTTGATGGGCTCGATACACTGTCACTGACGCTCCCGTCAGATTCACCTCTATCGGTCAAACAGTAGAGGAACACCTACATGAGTTTCTATACGAATTCCCACGGAAAAGTAGATCGCCCCGTTCTCGTAATGCGACACCGTTCGTGGATTCGGATGCTGAGTTGCAGTGTTGACCATGATTGCGAGCGAGGAGTCAAGGTCGTCATCATGATTGTTCTTCTTCCGCCTCTCCGGACAGACTCGGTGATCGCGAGGTTGATGACGAGTTAGTGTCATACGGCTACTTCGATCACGCTCCTCGTCTTTTCCTCCCCGGCATTATCTGGCTTTCTCCACTTCTCAGCCAATGATCGCCGTTGGTCGGCGGTCGCAGCACCCAACCCCGGCAGAGTCGACTCCTCACCCGATGCTAATGACGCCATCAAGCGTAATGGTCTATCGATGGAATGACCTCACACTCCGCTCTTGATGAATAAACGCGCGCACTCGGGGAGGTGAACGGCGGCAGCGAGAGAACGGAAACTAGAATGCTCAACTAATTTGCCGATAGTGAGCTAAGAAATAGCGAGATGTTCGTCCTTGAGAATATCTTGTTGCCTTGCCGTGGATATTCCAGGAATCAACTGAGTTGAGAAAACCGCTCCTATATTTGACACCTCTTTTTTTGAATAAAATGTAAATGATAATGGAGTAACGGAGAATCATCACTCAACGGGCGACGGCTGCGTTTGCATCGATCCTGGGATCGATGAGCGACGAGATCTATGATCATTGATCAACGTATTTAGCATAAGTAAGTTTTGAGGGAACGAGCGGCAACTCGTCCCGCCAAGTGTGTCATCATCGATCGGCTTCCATTCCCGCCCAGCTCTGTTGATCATACCTCCGTGTTGCGTGCCCTACTTCAAATAAGAACGAAGCTCAGTGAGTCATTTCAAACGAGATCAAAATTCCATCAACGTCTCCATCAGGAGGGCTGGAAGGGCAAAATTCTCATCTGAGAATGGCGACGGCGCTTCCCTAAAGTCTTGGAGATCCACTTGTGGCTAAAACGCGTCTTCCCAGTCTCAGGACCTGGAGTGCTAATGCATTTCACTTCACTCTCCGATCACTTCGGCTTGTGAATGTCAAACACGCCGACTACGGAACCGTGACCGGGTCATTGGCATCGGGTCCGCCTTGGAGACGTCGTATATGGTAACGAAGGGACGAGGAAGGGATGTGACATAATATGAGGAATTTACGGGATGAGGAACCTTATTGAGACACCCGTGGATGGATGGATCGCGCACACTCTAAGGAACACGAGAGCTTCAGGGAACAGAAGAGGACCAAGTCATGGATTTCGAGTTGTTCTCATTGTGATCGCCGTGGGCACTTGCCTTTCTGTCGGCCACCAAGGCACCCGGTCATGATAGTGAAGCTAACGTGCGAGGGCAACGGAAAGAAGAACATAACATTGTTAAGCCATATCGTGGCGGAGCACTTGAAGCTGATCAGGTTGGGAGATGGCTCGCAAGCGAGGAATTCAGCAGATGGTTCGCTCCATTGTTCCCAGTTCGTTACTTCGGTCCTTTTTCACTTTCTTTGTCGTGTTATTCTCGTTCCAGGTCTTTCCGGTGAGGATCGACCCCTTGGTTCCGTTTGCTGTTCTGCATACATAATCCGAGGAAGAATAAAATCACTCAAAGAAAGACAAAATCATGACGGAAAGAGAATGAAAATGCTGACGGGACGGGATGGGTTTCTAGTAATAAAGCGAATGAACTCTGGAAAGTGCGTTAAAGGTTGGAAGAGATAAAATCTCTGAAGGCCTTCATGGAGCACGAACAATGTCTTCTGGAGGCAAGAAGATTCTCCGCCGGCTTTACGAGCGCAGACGGCAATGCCAGCCTCTAACAGTCACAATCGTCGTAGAAAAGGCAACAGAGCTTCTTCGTAATAACTCATAGCCTGTGCTAAAACCGCCGCGTTGTTCTTTGACTTTTTCATTTCATTGCGTGCCGGTGCCCTCTGAACTTTCAGTGCAGGATGTGGTTCGAGAAAGTTGAGCATACGGAGAATCAAAAAGCGAGATGGAGGCCGTTCATCTTTTTTCATTTTTCATTTGTTTGTGTGTTTGACGGTCTGTTCATTCACTGCCCACCGGCGCGGCGGTCGTGTACGGTTTCCCTTGAGGGAAGCCACGCAACAAAGATGAATTTTCAGAAAACTTTCTCGGCCCTGCTTCCAGTCTGTCTTTTCAGCGCTCGTGGAGACTCTGGTCTGCTGGTTTGACTGTAGGTCGGTTGGCGTAGAAGTAGATCTACAGACGAACATCAGCTCCAGCCCCCGCAAACGACCTAGATAGAGGTTCGTTTCGTGCTTCCTTGGTCTGAAGCTCGCGGTCGCTTCGTTCGCCGTTGGTTAGTATGCATGCGATGAGAAAAAGGAACCTTTGTTTGGAGCTCGTCCTCGTTTCCGTCACCCCTCAGAAAAGGTTGTACGATCCATTTTTCTTCCTCGAGCTTCTTGCTCCGTCTGATTATTGCTCCACGAGCTCGTATAAGCTTTATCGCGGGACAGTGAAGTTCTTGGAGAAAATATCACCTTCTTACACCATTCGTGCCTCCCGTTATTTAGTTAGACTCCGCGGAGCATCGCGTCGAACGCGGAACATATCTGCATGGAATAACTCTCGTGTTCGCAAATTCAAAAACAGACTTCTGAACATGCAGAATTAGCACTCGGTGCTATCTCTTACTCACAGCTCCGGAAACCACCTTCTACATATTTCCAGAGTTTCCAACACGATTGGAATGCCTCACACGGTTTCGAAAGAGCTTTTGGTGACAATTCTCGGGCTCTAGACCAAGAGCCGTGGCAAATGCGAATCCCTACTGCCGCTGAACCTTGTCGACAGATAACTCCGGTGACACTAGTGTTTTAAAGTTGAGAATTCTGGTACCGTGACTCCTTGTGTCAATGCATGCTGCAAATCCGTGGAACGTTTTTCGCTGGAAAACAAAAATCCATCGCGTGGAACTATTTCGATGCGATACAGGTCTCAAAGTGCGCCCCGAGTCCAGACCCGAGTTGATGTTTCACGACGAAAGGCTGGAGACCGACTCAGAGTTAGATGGATTGAAGTTCCTGAGGTAGTTGCAGAAGGAAACGAAATCTGAGTGAGCTGTGTTCTTCTAGACCTCGACAGATGAGAGCGGAAAATGCGAGCGCTGTCTCAACTATTGGATCGTGATTCTCATAGAGTTCGACAGCGCGCGTGTCGGACCCTGCACAAGACATTGCCCCGATCGAAGCTGATTTGATTCTTGTAATCAAGTTGCAAAGGTTAGTTCCGGGGAGATCGAGTTCCTCCTAAAGTCATCGCTAGGAGTCGGTTCGGGTAGTTCGGCAAAAGCTCGGGGCAACAGCCAGAACCTCTTCGGCTTTCTAAAATTTTTCTTTTTTTGGGCTCAGAAAGAGAAAAGAGACAGTCGATCCGTCAGCGTCAACCGTTCGGTCTTTTTTTTTGACGCGTATGATGTGCTCGGAAATTGAGGCAGCCGCAAGAGACCTGAGGGCGATTCATTTGCACATCGGAATGTTAGCGAATTTAGGGGGAGTCGCTCATTTAACACACGCGAACAACGCCACCGAGGTGAGCCGAACTATTCGAAGCACGTTTTAAGCATTACAACCGAAATATATAGCTATTCTCTGCGTGATGCGGTCGTGACACGTGCCTGTGCTCCGGCAACCCATGTTTGGAAGAAACGTTTTCGTTCAACGACCATTTGGAAATAGACAAAGTGCAGCGTGATAGATGGAAATCTCCAATCACTCCGGAGAAAGGGGAGAATGGAAGGCGTTTTCGTCGATGAGGAACTGGTCGACCTGTTATTTCAGCGAGGTCGGCCTCCTTTTTCCAAAATTGAGACCTTGTGGCGATTTCCCATTCCAGACCCGTTACGATGGGGCGTTTGATCGCTTCCTCTTAGCGATCGGAGCTCACACCCTCAAATACACGCGAAGTGCTTTGGAACAGCTGTGTGCTTTCAACAACGACACCGAACGACCTTTGCGCCTTCCTCTTCCATTTTTGCCTCATTTCTGTTCTTTTCCGATCTCTGTCGAGACGTACCACTGTAGTGAAGAACTCGACGCAATTGATGACCGCCCACGCGGAAATTCGATCCTGAAATCGTCAGAGTGACGGGAATTCCTTTTCATCGGACTCGAGCCGACTTCCTGAGATCACAAATTGATTGTTGACTTTGGCTGACGAACGTCATTGCTTCGTGGGAATCGAGGGGCGAATCGCGTCCGTAACGAATCAATTGAGTCTTCATTGGGTATTAGAGGCGATGCAAGATTAGCTGTGCGTCTAATCCTACTACTCTCTTTGGTAAACATAGCGTTGGGGAGACGGGTGGACGGATGACTCGAAGAGGGCCTTAACGTCGCTGTTTTCTGACGTTGCTAAGACTGTTGTTCTAAGTTACGGAGATGTTCGGAATATTGACAGCCTTGGCCTGGCTACTGGTAACATGATATGTAGTCGACAGATTCTCATTGGTCATGGGAGGAGAAGTTGCCTCTGATCAAGAATGGGTGGCGTCCCGTAGAGGCTCGTTTTTGTGTCCTTCATCAATGTGGGTCAAACTTTTGGAGATTTTCAAGTTCACAGCAAAAATGGAGAATGTGAGCTCAGGCCCCGTTGGTCCGTTGTCGAGGTTTCGACCGTTTCATGGACGTCATCGTTTCGTTCTTCGGGAGCGGACAGGGTAGCGGGTGTAGCAGATTCCGAGTTCAACGCAAGAAGACACGACGGAGCCTTCCGGCATCTTGTAACATATTGAATATCCTATTGCGGAAAACGATTTGAGCTTGTGGTAGATTCTATTTCCTTTATGTGTTGTGTTAACGCGAGCGTTGTCTCGAATTTCCGAAAACGCTTTTTCCGAAAAGACTTTGGGGTTGCCGCCTACACGAACTCGAAATGGATTCTCACTGATCCTTGAATCGAAATCATACAGAGCAACTCGATCCGTTCGACTGTGGAACGAAAATTCTATTTTGTTCGATGTCTGACGCGTTTGCATTCTCACGACAGTAGCTAGCCTACTCAGAATGATGCACCTGTGATTTGAAGCGCATCACTTGCTGGAGTTCATGCAGACAAACTAATCACGTGTCGCAACGCGAAGCTCTCCTTAATTAGGATTACGACATCAACGGCAACTACGAATCCGAGGAGGCGCACAACTTTCTCCATGAAGGTTACTCTTTGTTTTCCAAAGTTTTCCGGACCGGTCTAGATAGACGGACTCATCCATTAGGACAGAACAACTGTTCGTGAGCAAGCGCCAAGCAACTTTTGTTCCCACAACGAATTCACCCTTAAACCTTGCAATGCTTTCTCGTTTCAGTTTCGGTTTTCGTTTCTTTTATCTCAACTTTTGCTTCACACAGGTTGATCATTAATTACCTACACTAAACGGCGAAGATTTTTTTCTGAAGTCGACGTGACCTTCGTTCCACGCCGCTCCGTGTCCGGAGAAATATGTTTTCTTTGAGATTTTACTTGGCTGAGGATAATAAGTTTTGTCGCTGGCTCTTCTCATGGGCAACAAGTAGGGGATTTTCCGCTCTTTAGGGAACACTGTTCACCGATTTTCCGAAATCACTTCGGAGCTACATGGAAGCGGCAATCTCTACCGGGAGAGAGTCTCGGAATCGACGATAAATTCCAAAGTTTGGACGGGAACTAAAAATAAAAATGACTCTACGAGCGCACGTGCTCTGCTTCTGCGAGGATTCAATTTGGATCTCGCTGCCACTCAATAGAATTAATGATTCAATCTCGGCGTGCTGCGAGTAAACGAGGTCCGAATTTTTTTTCCGTTGAGTTAACACTACGGAAGATGCCAACCGATTCCGGTGTTTCGGAGAATCCATTCGTCTTTCTGAAACTCAATCGTCTGACAAGTTGTGAGTGAGAGTGGGACTCATCTTTTGTGTCCATTGTGCCTGGCAATATTCAGGTCGCTGCAGACGATCATCATCGGAAACGCTGGCACGAATCGGGTGGGCATTGCTTCGGAATAAACACGTATAGTTGTCGATAATCCTACTAATGACGGTGCTAATCCAAGGCAACCGATCGAATGAGACTTTAGGATCTTGGCGATCACCTCGCATAAACCTCCTGAAATCCATCATAAGAAGTCGAATGGGAAATACTCTTTAATTTGATGAGTCATCAAAAGTATTACAAACAACTTTATTTAGTGAAATGAAAGGTCAAACACTGATCTCTCCTAAACTGAATTCGTTCCCCGTTTCCGTGCTGACATCAGTAAGTGAATTTCCGAAGAATTCTTGTCCAGATGGATCTTCGTTCTCCGTCGAGAACTTTCAACCGATCGAGAGTCTCACTGACAATAGTTGTTGTGCAAGCTCTGACCGAGTCGTGGTTTGTTTGGGGTGAAATGAAGCTCTGAAATGAACGAGGGAGATGACTGGCCGGAGGGTTCGTCGACCCACGCGTCAGTGAAACCATTCCAGCCGAGAGCAGCTCCTCGCCATGATGGGTTCACTCATTAGCACCTCGATGCCTCGGCACTCGCAATGCGTCCGGCCGTCTGTTGGTCATCTGAAATGTCGGGCATCGGGCCCGTTGGTGGACAGGCGATTTGAAATGATCTCCTTCGACTATCTGCGCTGCTCGATGACGACAACGGAAACGTTCTCGCTTCGTTCATCTTTCTATATCTCGTCTGTTCAACCGTTTGTCCTCTCCGTCGTCTCCGCTGGAGCCGCAGTCCTCATCGTCGAGCCGAATGCGACACCGAGGAGCACAGGGACCGGGTAGAGGAGAGTTCCGACGAGGAGACCAACCCCGCTGCATTGGCCGTTCTTCTTTTTTTGTTTCGCTCCTTTCGTGTCCACCGGAGTGGAGATAGAAGTTATCACCAGCAGCTGGGTGGCAGGCAGGCAGGCGGGCGGGCAGGAAAGCAGGCAGTCGGTCAGTCAGTAGTGAGTCCGTCCGATTCGTCTCTCTGAGGGACTCGGTGCCCCAAAGGTCCTCTGTGTGCTTACTTGTTCACTTGCCGAATCGGAGGGTCGGCCGGTTGCTTGGTCGGTTCGTCGGCTGGTTGGCAGGGCGGCGAACCGGTCAGTCAGTGAGCCAGTTGGGTTAGCGGATGATTGGATGCTTCGTTGAGTATCAAGATACTTCTTCCAGCTTACACCCGCATTCCCTCGTCCGCGTAGACACCGTGAAGCAAAGCTGGAACGAGAGCAGAGCAAGCTAAGAAAATCCCGATCGGACTAATCCAGTCCTTTCTAGGTTGCTTCTCACAAGAGAGTCGGATTATGGCTACGGTCGACAGAACTACAATCAGGCCACTCGTGGAACCTATCGGAACTGCTCTTTAATCAACGAGAGAATATCACAGGTTGATCCAAATTCAACGGTACACATTGTTTCTGCTCTCTTAACTGGGAGCAGATAGAGCTTTGGATAAATTGCCTCCTTTTCAGCGTGAACATCATTCGATTCTCTGGGACGATAGGAGGTCATTGTCAAAGAGAAATAAGATTGGGGGGCATTCCGTTGACTGGTAACTCGGGAGCAGCCCAAATCCGTTGGAGTGATCCTGTGTAACGCCTCGGTGTGCAAGGGCTTTGATCAAAACAATAGCGCGTACTTCGACGGATAGACTGTCAAATGGATAAAAATAAAGTTCCTGAAGCAGGGCAGATGCAAGGCCTGACTGCTGTGATGAGTGATGACCAGTGTGAGTGATGTTATGCATAACTTTATCACGTGTCTCCAATCTTATGGAATATAGATGAAAACGTCGACGGATGAGGAATGAACTTCCAAGTGCCAGTGATGACGATTGAATGATGGCGTCGAACAGTCGGGAACTCGTGGATTGTGCTCGAAAAAAATATGTTCCGACCAAGAGTCATTGTGCTCCGTAACAACTTCGCAGACGGCGCGGCGGCGAGTAGCCATCTCACCACAGAAAGCGGCAGCGACAACAGCTGTAATCGCCTCGGCGGTCTCCGCGATGGTTCTCTCTTTTCTGCGCTACTGCTGCGGAACAGGGCAACAAAGATTGTGCTTCAAAGAAGAGGAAGCTCTCATGGGGTACAGATTGAATGAGCAAAAGAGCGCCTTCGCGACTGTGGCTTCCTCAATTACCACTCGCTGACCCAGCCGTTTCCCGGACAGGAACCAACTGCTCGGACCCGCACAGATCTTGGAAAATGCTGGAGTCGAGGTCTGCAGAGCTGGAAGGCGTTTTGTGGAACACTGCAACGGCACCTGGCTAAATTCTTCCACGAATATTGGAACGAATGTTGAGCTGTGCGTTTCTAGACCGTTGATGTGTACGGAGGAGTAAATCGAGTAAGCCTCTCGGGAAATTTTGGAACGAGAGCTGCGAGATGTGAATCGACACGAAATGGCGGAATGTGATGGCAGAGTATCAAGTAGTACTCTATTACTACAAATCGAGTTGTGTCGCGTATAACTTCAATTCCCCGATGCTATGCACCTGTTTGAAACGACAAGAGTCAGGCTTTAATCTTCTCGTTGCTCTCACCTGCAACGATCCTCACGATGACCAAATGAGAGCCAGTTGTCCAGGTGACCATCGAGCTAGCTCACGAGAAGTGCAAAACAAGAACAGAGAAAGTAAATAGAAATTCCTCTCCAGTGTTCGGCATCGGCTCGGCGAGCGGCCCAAGGTGGCCGCACTTCTACGAATTTCGGTCCTCGAGGGCATTTGTCTCTCCGCCGGCCGCTCCTTGGAATAAATTCGATTTGCCTCAACATGCACGGGACCCTCGCTACCAATGCGCCCAGCGGTTCAAAAGTTCATAGCATATGTGCTTGCTGCTTCTATGGACCGCATCGAAGCATTGGATCGAGCAAGACGTTGATCCGAATTTCATTCAATCCAACAGTGACAATCCGTCAATGTATTCCACCGGATCAGCCGTTGATGATGGTAGGCAGCAGAATATTGTGTAGTCCACACTCTAATAATGAAATATTTGATGAAAATGTGTGAGTTATCGGAGAGCTAGAGTTCTCCCTTAGCCATCTGAAGGGTCGGAAATCGTTTGGAGCGGTTTCAGGAACGGCTCTGAAGGTTTGGCGCGCCGATTATGATCATGAGCGAGCCCTGAACCTTACTGAGGCTTGAAGGTACCCAAATGAACCTTCATACCTTGGTTCAGCGTTCCCCAACCGGGAGCCCGGGGGGTTCCGCGGAAGCCTAGGGTTCCCGGGCACTGTTTTCGGAAGTCCTGCGAGGAACCCAGAGGTTCCTAGGCGGTCTTGCCGGGGCTCCCGCGAGAAATGTTTGGTGGAACCCATGGATTCTCGCTAATAATTTTCGGTCGTCCAAAACATGGCTCGAGCCCCAGATTTGTCGATCAGAGGAAAGAGTTTGGCCGCGGAATCGAAACTGAATGTGATCGGAGGATTCGAATTTTCGGGTCTCAGTCCCGAAGAGTGACGATTTCACACTCGGCACATATCGGCCTCCTCTGAGAATCCCGCGCATTCAGGATGTCCATGTCGACATTGATGAAACCTTCGCGGGATATTCCTTGAGTTCGCTCACGTGAGCGCGTCCTCGCGTATTGTTCACAAATGAGATGAATACGGACAATTAATGCCGAGGGAGTGACATTGGGGAAATCACTCTGCGGGGAACCCCGAGCTGCTTCCTAGGGGTACCCCGGAGGTTTTCGCGGAACTCCCAGGGCTCCCCTGTGTCAAAAACACCTCAAGGTCGCCCTGATATTTCGAGGAGAGAAAACATATCGCATGTGATCTTCATCAAAATGAAACGCATCGAGGTAGGATAAGGTGGGGCGCATTTGCCATCGGGCAGCCCCATCCGCAACCTCCCCAGATCTCTGCTCTGAGTGAGACATGTTCTGAAATCGGCGACTGTGGCACTCGAAAGCTCTTGTCACGGGGACAATTCGGAGCTTTGGTTCGATCCGATAGCTGTGTTGCTGTTTTTTCAATCCACGTTCTCGCGGATTGAAGGAGGTAGCGGATACGCCCCACCTTATCCTACCTTATAACCTTAATAGGTTTTGGAGGCCTAGTCATGAGACTAGCCTTCGCAACACATACCATGCCTGGAGCGCATGTGGTAGAATATCTGTTACGGAGATCTGGCTGAAGGAAAAACTCTGACTGATGGTGAGTGGTTCGATGAATGGAAGATCGAGGGTCGTCTGGTTGACAAAATTACAGAGATCCTCCAGGCCGTTGCCGAACCGGAATTCGCTATTGAAGCATGCCTCCCACTCCATGATGTGCGCGGTTTCTCGAGACGTGTCCTCGGTCGCCATTAGGGAACGAGCAATGTTTCCGACAACGACCGGGTGAGGGAACGACATTCAAGTCGATGAAATGCCGAGATCTTAGGCTGCAGTAGCCAAGTCGACGCAAAGTCGAAGTCCCCGTGGTGCGTTTTCTGCTCTTGGCCCCATCGCCCTCCCCGTTCGCTTCTTCTAAAGAAGACAAATTGTGCGCGCTTCGATGCGTTTAACGGTAATGGCGAATACGGGCGGACGTACGGACCCTCCGACCGCCCCCCCCCGTCCCCGCTACGTCCTTCTTCCAAGTTGTCCCTCGTTCCACTCCCTCTGGGTATTCTTCGAAACCGCAGCGACCGAGAGCTACAAGCAGGCGGCTGTAAAATGCCATTCTCGGTCCATCACCAACGAGCCACCCCTGGTTGTCGCAACAAAGATTCTCTCTCTGCTCCCGCATTATTTCAAGTAAGTCGAGATTCGAGTGGTCTGATGTTGGGATTATCCGTTATTCGTGTTTCTTGTCGTGGGCCCCCTTTCTTGTGCCTTTTGAGAGGATCTCAAAAGGCCCACGATAACGTCGACTTCGCTCGAAGTAGTTTCTCAGTGTCATCTGTATGGTGTGAAACTCTAAATCGCCCGCATCAGGAAGCCGGCGAGTTTCCGCCCATCAACCCTAACAGTTCCAGAGTATGGCAAAACGAGAAGCCGGATATTACTGATGAGGTGGAGTGTCGAAAGTTGGGTGTACTGCTCTCACACTGAGAGTGGGTTTGACGGCAATTTCGGTTTTCGGTTGTTTCTCATTCTTCCCCCGCTGTTGCCTCTGTCGCCGTATGAGATACGATGCTCGAGATCCTCTCGGAGAAAACATACGAGCTCTCGGGAGTGGCGGAGTAATTTAGCGTGAATCATCAGGCTTATGACTCGGGAACCAACACAAGAAGGTAGGGCGCACAGCTGACGTCAACTGAGTAAATCAGAGTAGCGAGATTGAGCGCCACGGGAGAATGAGAGTTTCAGAGCCAGAAACATTTGGGATGGCGCAACTCAGGATGCATGAGGCGGTGTATATTTTCCCAAACGAAAACAAGGGTCTACATAGAGTAGATGAACGACTGAGCAAGGCTCGGAAGGAAAAAACACTGCAGGGGAAACGATTGCAAAACTTGTCAAGAGAATCGAAATACCGAAATGATGGCAAACTTCTCCTCTATGGAACTCGGGTGATCAAAAGTGGCCTTGGAAGGGCACAGCAATTGTAAGTCACAGAACAGACTGCTCCAACCAGAGCAGCAGTCGATAGAGAGTTGAGCAACTTTAAAAGTCAATAAGCGAATCGCCTTGGGACTTTTGTTGAAAAACGATAACTTCAAAATAAAAGCACAGACTTTTGCAGAGCAAGTGCTGCGACAAACGGTGAGGCATTCGGTTATGCTGCCTGGAACTAAATGACTCGAAGTGGATTTCCGGGGAAGGAATCAGGAGTGAGAGCCAACGTAGGAGGTCACGCAATTGTGCATGAGTATTTGTCGCCCTGAGTATTCTTCCACCGAGAAATGTCGCTTTTCAGGTCAAATGTCAGCAGAACCTAAATCAGCAAGACGCTTTCTTAGCTGACTCGTCAGACACTTATGTAGATATTGTTCAGCTCATAGCACAAATATTGTACTATTTTTTGGATGCGAAATCAAACTCGAGTGCAGGAGAGAATAAGACGTTCTGATAATAACAGGGAAAGGGGAAACGAGCGCGTCAAGGACAAGAACGTCTTCTTCGTTCTCATTCGCAAGCAAAGGTGAGGCTTGTTGTCCGAATCACTCACTCAGCTCGCAGCGTGCTAGCCTGTTAGGAAGCCTCTCCTTTGCCTCCGGCTCCTGTCTCTGATGACTTCCGGCCCGAGCAAGGCCCTCATTTGCTCATTGCAGCAAGAGACCTGCAATCCTGGGCTTGTTCTCTATGCGACATTTCATTAGTCAAGGTCACGATGAATCTCTAATCATTTTTGCTGTTTGTTTTTTCCGTTCGAGGAGCACGACCGAGTGGGAATTCCACGAGGAAACCGGATTTCGCGTAGGCCGTATTTCCGCTGTCACATTTTCTCTTCGATCCCAACCGGGAGCGGAGAGGATAAGAAATTATGTTCCCATTGCTTCCTCTTCATAAGGGTAGGCAGTCGAGGACGACTCTCGGAAACGAGGATTGCCGAGACACACGAATCGCAATTTCAAGTAATCCGCGACAAAATCCTCGATTGTCTTTTCGTGAAGTTCTCGAATCGAAAATCGAAGTCCTGATCCTGGTGCCGATAATTCCTTTCAATTAGAAGTCTGTTGTGGGTTTTCCACTTTGTCTGGGATTGATATTACGAAATGGCGCGAGGAACCTGATTTTCGTAAGAGTTCCGATCTTTTCTGTTCGTGATAACAGCCCCCGAGAAGTTTATTGGATATGACGGAATTGGAATCGGGTCAAATCGGATAGCGGATACCACACCGCAAAAACGATGCGTTGCATTTCTCTCTAGTAATCCCCGGACATTCTTGGGAGGCGCTTCAAAGCGCATTCGCCGCGCACTGACTCTCCAACGATGAGCCAAAACTACACTTGGCTCTACTTCAAAACCGTGGAGCCGCAGTTTGAAGAAAACGTAGAACT
Source organism: Neoseiulus cucumeris (assembly GCA_021527715.1). Classification (NCBI taxonomy): domain Eukaryota; kingdom Metazoa; phylum Arthropoda; class Arachnida; order Mesostigmata; family Phytoseiidae; genus Neoseiulus; species Neoseiulus cucumeris. The sequence continues at coordinate 1,018,848 of JAJSRV010000016.1, read as the reverse complement.
GCGCGCTCGGACGAATTTCCTCACTCGAAACGTTGACCTCCCTGAGCAAGATTTAGAGATGACGTTTGGTATCCGCTTGAGTGAATTTCATGGAGTTTGGGCTCCTATGCTTCTTCAAAATACTGATTCAAGGATCTCGGCTTGTTCATGCCGAGATTCCGAATCCACCACATCCGTCACACCTGGCTTTCAGTCGCTCTCGGAGCAACGTTGTGACCAGAATTTCCGAAGTTTCCGGTTGGATATCTTTGTGTAATCGACGAAATCAGAGGCCCAGTTCCCCTGCGACGATTGATGGATCGTCCTCGAGACGCGATTTCGGCAGCTGTTGATGAATATCGGATTTTGAACAGCTGCGTCGTCACGAAATAACCTCCATTCCGTCAGATTGGCGATTCGAAAACAGTTTTCGCTGCTCGAAGACTTTTTCCCATGACTCGGGAATATTAGAGATGATTCTAGAGCAAGTAGTTACGAAGCAGCCAAGTAGGCCGCGGGAAGAATTCTTCTCGATGCAGAACGGTGGAAACTCCGTACGGTATCCCTGTCAGCATTCAAAAGACTTCGCAGCCTTCGTTCCATTAGACATGACGGCCGCTGGGAGTTGCTGCGTGCCGTCAACGTCTTCTGCTCCGTGGCGCGACATAGAATAATCGCATTTTTGTTTCAACAAATTAGGACACAAACACGGCGGGAGTCTCATCCCCGGGCAGGGAAAACTTTCCGTGGTCCACACGGTTGAAGCGTCCCTGTCTTGGCCTGTGTTCAGAGTCGCTGTCTTCTCGGTTGTCCGACCCTGGTCGTGAGGCAAAGTGCTTTTGCTTCTTGTACACGCGTACGCTAAGATTCACCTTCGGGTACCTCGGGAAACCTCGTCGCTTTGAGCTCCCTGAAGCGCTTGTCATTCTCCGGTTCCTTTCGTCGATGTCAAAATATTCTCTCAGCTCCCAGGATCTCTTCCAATCCTCAAAAATCCATTGCCCTGACTCTAATATCTCGAAGAGCAATCTAACTTCTCTTTAAGAGTTCCATACCATTGTCGGTTCTTTGTGCTGAGAAAATGAGGATGATTTTGTCCTTCAAGTGTCTCGCTCCAATACCACCCAATGCCATTATTTTCAATCGATTTTCAATGATTCTGCGGGCGACGCGGGAGGGAGCGAAAACCTGAGAATAAACGTCCCGATCGCTTTGTCGCTGCACAGCTTCAGCTACGTTTCTATAGCTTCCCCTAATTCCGAAACCGATATCTAACGACCCACGGCTGTCAAAGAGAACCGAATTGTTGTTTCGCCCATCTTGTTGCGCATCACTGAATGAATTGTACTTCGCTCGCTCACTCGATCCGGTATCACTCCATCGCTCCGACTCGACAGCAGTGTCCAAAACTCATTTGGTTGTGCTCGCTTGCGGGATGGAGCCAGAATCGCGGGAGCCCTTGGGGGACCCTCTGGCGGCGGAAACCCTGCCGTCGTTCGGATCGAAAATTCTTCTCGACGAAGTCGAGAAAACAGACACGTGACGAGAAGATTTGAATATCCAATCCATGCTGCATCCTCAACGTCATCATCCACGTTGATATTACGTTGTTGGAGTCATTATGGTTGAAAGCACCACGTTTCGACACCAGTTCATCAGGTATTGATTGTCAAACACTTCATCAACGATTCGACATTGTTCCGCGCCGAGAGAACCCACAGAGATTGAGGAAAGGATGTAGTGTCGACTTCGCGTTTCTTGAGTTACGCAACCACCGCTTGAGCAACTTCCTCTTTTCTGCCGCAAACAAAAGCTTCGGATCAATACTCAGTTTCCACGACGATAATCAAGGTACTCAGCAGCGCGGAGAAAGCTCGGGGAGAACTCCCACGAGAGGAGCTTTTTTCTCAGGACACCGCTCACTGTTGGGAGCTGGGAAAGACGCAGCCAATCCATGATTTCACTTTAGGTCTCCATGACGATCCGTGAGTCTGTGTCAGACAAGTGAATCGAGAAAAAGCACAACCTCCGTGATTTGAATCTTTTGGAATCTGTCGAACACGGCCGAGAGGAACCTTGATCCGCGATTCTGGGCTGTTGAAGCACACGAGGAAGAACCGAATTAGGATGAAGATAGTCCTGATGTTCGCACGGAAAACGGTCATAGTCCGCATTCCCACCATAGACATTATCGCCGTTATCATCATCTCGATCCACATCGTTGTCTGACCACTTCGACGGAGGCAGTGAATGTGGTCGCTGTCGCCGTCCTGCATCGAATGCCTATTGGATCCGACCGACGCCTGAATCGTCATCGTGAAATGAGTCGACGGAGGAAAAGAGTTGCGTTTCCGTCTGGCGGAAGAGAGGTTAGTTGATATCCGGGTCTTGATTAAGCGCCATGCTCAGCTCGTTAGCATCTGGAGTAGCGAGCGGGGAATCAGGATCGAGAGAAAGACCAGACACAAATGACGCGTCCGGAGGCTTGCTGCGGTCGTTTCTTCGCTGGATGCCTCATGCAGGGATAAGCAAATAATGATTATGTAGCCAGTACGATATACTAGATCAACCTCATCCCACTGTGATGTACGTGAGCTGTCATCCCATCAAATCATGTTGTCTGTGGACATCGTCATCCACAGGTTAAATGAGTCGTTCATCAAGTGGAGAGTACGGTTGGTGAAACCAATTGCAAGAAAAGGAATGGAAATCGTTTATCAGGAGTTCCGGGGGATTCTGTCTGGTTTGGAATGTTCCTTCCGCCATGATGGTCGGTGACTCGTTGTGATATCGCATTTCCATTTGGTTTGAATATTTTGATCATGCCGACTCCTTTGACGTGTTGGGGAAATTCGTTCCATATCAACGGTTTCGCGAACTTGCCTCAGGGGCGCTGTCTCCAGGCTGGAAGCGCCGCGTGTCCATCGGGTGCTATTTGTTCATTTTCGAAAACCAAAGTGTAGCGAACGTTTTACCGAAGCGCATCCGCGATGACATGTGCCTCAATGATCATCTGTTACACATTCACTCTGGAATGCGGAAACCCCGTGTATACTTTGCTCAGTCATTTTGATATCGATTTTCGAGACAGAATTAGTAACTAGAGAACATTGACTAGCTAATCGGCCTTTTCTCAAGTTCCACGTCCTGTCTACATCTATTTCTTTCATAAAACTGTGAAGCGTCTGCCCATGAGATACCGAGGGGATCTATTTTAATTGAGCTCGTCCGATCCGGAAGTAACCGGCTTTGTGCTGCGGAATGCAACAAGGTTCGACCCTGGGGATGCTGCCAGTGCATCTACGTCACCATCGTTCCATACCATCTGTATTCCTATTCGGCCACCTATTCACCGCGCTATCTCCCTCGTGCCCCTTATCGACGACGACGACGAGAACTATCTGGTGGAAAAGTCCATCAGCATATTATTTGAATTCTTGATACAGAACGAAAATAGCAATGTGTTTTGCATAATGCATTCGCGGTGTTCTTACGCATTCTTTCATTGGTCCACATTTCCGCGGGGTGGGGAGAGCGTAGCGAGGCTGTTCGTCTGGAATTCGATGAAGTTTGTAAATGGTGTCGATTTCGGCTAATGGAGGGGAAACCGAAGGAAAGTCATTCCCATTTTGGGATACGCATGATGTAAGCGACGGCATTTCTCGGTATCAATTCTCGGATCTCAACTGCTTGAGAAACTGAACTCTCGCTGTAAACCTTCGAACTCGGCTCACGCTCACCGTTGAACTCTTAAGCTGAGCTCTTACGAGATTCGAACCGCTGCGTTCTGAACCAGCCCGACTCCAAGCACGGCTACAGCCAACTCGATCGAGGAAGAAAGATGAGTTTGCTCGAAAAAAAACTCGCTCGAATCCAAATCCTCCGCTTGATCAAACTCTTTTTTTTCTTCGCCAGAGGTCCCCAGACCCCTGTCCCGTGGCTCAATCGGATCCTTGCTGTCATCTTTCGAGTTTGCAGAACTCTCTTTCGCGATCTATCGCGTAACGATATCGAAACGAAACTCACTGGCAAAGTGGATAAATTTCCAGTTCCTACATATAAACCCGCGAATGGCCCACACGAGTGAACTGTGATTCCTCTTGTATCAAAAGTGTTTATCAAATGTGCATCGCCTCGTGGATTCCCTCCTTTCGAATCTGTTTGGGACGTGATATCGAAACTTTCATCGTCTCAACAGGAGTCTAGGACGCTTTTCCGGAAGTTCACCTGTATCAGAGAAATTTTCGGTGCGCGTATCCATTTTTTTCCCGCACGATTTTCCATTTTCCAGGCCTGACCCAATCGCAAGCACAATGGGCTTCATCAAGAAACTTCCAACATAATCACTTACTATTTTCGCTGTCGTGGTCATTTGCCATAAACCGGCGCGAATGCCGAAAAGCCAAAAAAACTGTCCACATCCCGAGACAAACCAACTAGCCCGTTGTAGCAGCAGCAACGAGTGGCGTAGCCAGGTGCATGGTCATGATGCATTACTTTACTAATCACAGACAACTTTCATGAATTGTTGATGTTCTGCCTAATGAAGAGATTCATTATTTTTGGGGTCCAGTGAATACGAAAGGAGCTGACAGCCAGAGTTCGTGCCATAGCTCGCATCAGCTCCTGACGACGCGCTTCTCCACCCGTCTTGCCAGATGTTAATATTGGAGCAGATCATCCTCTGGAAACAATGCACCAAGAATCTTGGTCCACGGATTCCAAGAGGCTCGCCGATAATTTCCGGATGGGAGATAGATTTGTAAGAAACAAATTCATGCAGAATCACACTCGTTTTCGTTCTTTCTGTGACCACTCTGCCTCTCTCTGAACCTGTTTCAGTTTTGAGAACCTGGATACGACTCTTCCTAAATGAATCACGGTTCGGAAACCGTGAGGAGAAAGACCCAGCAACAAACTCCACGAAGCGCATCAACGCGCCAAAGATAAAATTCCTGAGGATCCGCCGTCGTCTCCATCGAGTGTTGATCATTATGCTAATCACTGGCGAGCTTCCTGAATTCATCGCCGCCGTGATCGAAATCATCGCGAACTCGATTTAGTTCTCTCTGACGCGGAATTTCAACACAGTTGAGTAGATCGTCGGCGAGTTCGTGTGAGCCAACTAGATTTCCACAGTTTCACAGAGGCGTTAGCTCTGATCCGACGCGGCGCAGATACGCGACGTCAACTTAGCTCCACAGCCCGTGTTAGTGTCAAATGCCAATTCATCAACGTTTGCCTAACTTCAAAAACCTGTTAATCCTCCTAGAGGACCTTTGGAGACCCGTCGGGCTTTGAACTTCATGAAACTATCCGCTGGACTCTCGCGTTTGAACGCCATCATGAGTCTTCCGATTGGAGAACTCTCAGTCCAAGGTCAAAGCTTAAAACGGGGGACATTGGCATCGACGGAAAGAACTCCCGGCTCGAAGCGAGAGTAATATTTCCGCGCCACCAGTGGGTTTTATTGTTCTCTGCCGACGCACAGTGTACCAAAAGCGCTTTTTAGGTGGAAAAAATTATTCCGTCCCTCTTTTCGAAGTTTTTAGCGTATGAAAGTGTGGAAGTACCAGCCTGAAATACTTTCTAATAATAATATTTTTTTTAATCTTTTCAATTTTTTTTCATCTTTTTAATTTTTTCATTTTTTTTTAATTTTTTCAATTTTCATTTTCCCTCAATCTTTTTAATCTTTTCGATGCCTCCTCTATCAAAGAGAGTTTCAAAAAGCTTTTCCAGGTCTTCCCCAAAATCGGCTTTGACCCAAGCATCGAGAAACTCCCTGCGGGGGACCGCAATCCGTGCCTGCGAAAANTGCGTCGTCGACTCTGAGAGCGATTGACGACGAAAGAGACACTCATCCACTCAACATATCCCAGAGAGTTACGTTCCTCAATTGGCTGAAGCTGATTTCAAATGAAGCGAAATGAATCTGCGATCAGGAAGCGATCGTTTCGATGTGAGGACAATTCCAACTCATTTCTCCAAGGCTATGCCACTCTGATACGCTTTGTCCTGAGGTTCAAAACCGCGGCTCTGAAACAAAATCGCGCTGAAATAAAAATCTCGTGAGGAAGCCACAGAATTTTGGTAAGAACGACGAAAAGTAAGGGAACATTAAATTGAGCTATTAGTGCAGAATCCCCTGATTCGCTGGAAGAAGACTCAACCGAGAATTCGCCGTCAAAGGATTCAAGAAGAAAGCGCTGAGCTAGCCGAACACAGATTTGCCCGCGAGGCCTATTGGTCCGAGTTGAGCTCATTCTTGCCGAGGTGCCAGGATTCTTCGCTTGAGGCCGACTTGGCTGGTGACATTCGGAAGTTCTACGAGCTACCTGAAACCCGGTTCGCAACTCAGGTGGTCGATCAGACAGCTTCGCTCTCTTTCCCTCCGAGGGAAAGGATTTCCTCCTTGGGGACGCTTAGTACTTAGACTAGCGGAAGCTTTTCCAAGTTTTCTAGATACACTTGAGGTCTGATGGCGTTCTAGCCGGTTATCTTACTTTCGCAGCAGGTCTCAACTACCTCTGCGAAAACACTTCGATCTGACAACTCGAATGGCGTCATTTTCGAGAGGCTTTTGCGAAAACTCGAGATCGGATCGACACGCCGCGGCCGCGCCGTGAAGATCTCTGATCTGTTTCTTCTTTTTGCNGACGCTTAGTACTTAGACTAGCGGAAGCTTTTCCAAGTTTTCTAGATACACTTGAGGTCTGATGGCGTTCTAGCCGGTTATCTTACTTTCGCAGCAGGTCTCAACTACCTCTGCGAAAACACTTCGATCTGACAACTCGAATGGCGTCATTTTCGAGAGGCTTTTGCGAAAACTCGAGATCGGATCGACACGCCGCGGCCGCGCCGTGAAGATCTCTGATCTGTTTCTTCTTTTTGCTCCCGCGATCGACCCTTGTTCGAGTCCTGGAAGAGTCGAGAAGCGAGCGATTCGGATCAGGAATGTCCTGGACCGATCTACGAAATTTCAGTTTCGAATTCATCCTCCGCTCCATTCAGGAATCGCAATTCGTACAAATGAGAATTCAGATCCCAGCTCCGCTCAGTTGCGGGGTTTGAAGTGTGGAGCAAATAGAAGGAGAAGAATGAGCTGAAATGCGTGAAGTGAAGCCGGAAGAAACTCGACGTTGGCGCATCGTCGCGCTATCGAGTTTCAGCCGCGCAGAAAGTTAGGAAGAAGCCGTAGAACAACCTCTGCATGGACTATAGAGCATTCTCTGGCGGGATCTCATCTACAAGTCAGATGCTGTTGCACAAGGAGGAACGAAATTTAGCTTGGTAGACGCAGTATTATTATTGGCCAGCAGAGGAGAATATAGAGTGAAGGAAGAGAGTAATACCAACCGTTTAACAAGACGAAGATATCGGCTCACACTCACGTAACTCGAATCAACTGTATGTTATTGCTAAATGCTGTCGCTCGTGAATAAGCGAACACGCGCAAATACAGACAGGCGGACTTGGTGATAAACGAGCATCCTAGTTTGAAGTGACTGAACATCAAGAAACTGACAAACGAACTTGAGAACAAACGGACACACGGCAAAGACAGACCGGACGTTGGAAGAGAAGACGTAAAACTTTTTGAGTCGGCAAACGGATTCAATGAGGAGGCGGAAGAATAGCCCGACTCGCGTATGGAAGTCCTGCTCAAAGAGACTGCAGCTCTCGAGCATTCTGAAGAACATTTGGGTAAACAATGGCGAATGCGGGCAAAATTTTTGCTTGCGGAGCAACTCTACGGGCTGATACAATCCAGAACGCTTTTCCTTTCTCTCTGCAAGCGGTGGGAGCGGACCGAAAAGTTTCCGTCCTGAGACGAGAAGCGCGAACAGCCATCCCAGGGGATCTAAGGTGTGATGTTATGCCACGGCAAATCCTTGAAATTCAATCAGAAGTTGGAGGGGAACGCAGGAACTTCGAACGATTAACGATCACGTTGAGTCTGATAGATTCCCGCGACGACGGTTCGTCTCGCTCTAGTCCGACAGTCTTTGTTCCGTCTTCGATTCTCCACTCCGATTTCACTCGCGTTCCCTTTTGTTTCCGAATCGTTGGCAGCAAAGGGCGACGATTGGCAAGCCAGCGAGCGGGTGCTAAATCGAGCGAGTGGAATGGCTCCCGGAAAGATCAGAAACACGTATCGTTTCCCCTCCGGAACACTCGGGATGGCGCGTTAAGCTATTGAGTGAATCTACCAACTTCTGGCATCTTCCTCGTATCCGTCTTAAAGTTCGTCCTATTTGGTGCCAGGTTGACCTTTTCCAGAGCCGACCGACCTCAGCCTACTTGCGTTTTAATTTCATTATTCCTTTCGTCGCTCCCGTCGCGACTTTTGCTGGTGGTCGTGCCAGTGGTCCTGCTGCCGCGACTGCGCTGGACTTGTTCTCGGAAACTGCCTGATGGATGACTGCCACGAAGCAAATTATATATGGCCGTCTTCATCTCCAGCATACGACTACGGCGACTACGATAGCGACGTCAACACCGCTGCCGTGTGGACGAATAATCTCGGCGGGATGACGGATAACCAGATTTTCTGGCGGGAGTCCAAGCTCCCGGAATCATCTCCTTCAGATCAGATGTTCCCTCCGACTCATAGAAGATCCAATAGATGGCCTTGAACATAGATGGACCATAAAGACTCGGAATATTTCCAGAGCGAACAAAGGGAAATAAATACTGACTGAATCAATCCATCCATCACTCACACAAAGCAACAAAAAGAAGGCGCGCGTCAAGCCAAGAAGGAACGGCTTTCATGCCCCTTTGTTCTCCCCGAATTCTCGCCTTCAAAGGAAAAATCCCGAAGACACGGGAAGAGAGGATTCGGGAAAAGCGCCCGACAGATTGAACATGTTTTACGAGCTCTATTTTGTGAGTTTCTCCCAAGTAGACTGTTTGGAAAAGCGTCCCCAGGCTCACCCAGAGATCACTCCAACAAGAAATTGAGGTTGCCGAAAAACTGGAGCGCTTTAGACGTACATGCGGAACAAGACAAGTATTTCTCGATCCACATCCGCGCTCAAACGCGGTTTCGAGGAATTTGGCGCTGTATCGCCGCAAGTGCAATCTGCGTGGAAACTTCGAGCAACGAATGTCTCGAGTCATATTCGCGGGTTCAGATTAGAAAAACACATCTGTTCTAGCGATGGCGAGATCAAGAACTCGCCAAGCGCCGCGAGCTATAGATGTGAATATTTTCCGTTTCGTCGAACATCTCGAAATTCCTCCTGTTCTCCCATTCGTTCCCGTTTCGAATGCTACGACACGACCCTCTGATACGTTTGCTTGACCCGCACTCACTTTGTGGACTCAAAGATTTGTGCAGCGTTGATTCGTTGAGGAAGTATCCATTCATTTATTTCGTCATCGTTCAAAAGAAAAGTGCGCGAAGTTTCGTGCATTCCAAATTTGAGTGAGTTCTCGTTGACTCTATTCAATCGAAGCGGAATCTCTGAAACACGAGGCAAACAAGATCCCAGCTCGAGCTTTTCACGCTTTGGTTTCTGCTCCTGACTATCCAATCGATTCATAGCTCCAGGGAAGTGGAACATGGGGGAGGGGGGGAGAAAGTTGCAGAGTGTATCCACAACTTCCACAAACATCCACAAGTCATGTTTTCTTCATTATAGTCAAATCCAATTTATTCTTCATAAAATATTAGCTCTATAGCCTTTTCGATACTCGATGATAACCTGCAACAAAAAATTTCCGGGAAATTCGAAAGTTATGCCAATGGAACAAAAATATTCAAGTTCTTTTCGAACTCGGCGATGGGATCCGCCAAACCGCGCTTCTTCTCTGCGAGTGTCATCCTCAGGATATAAACTTACCATGCTGATTTTTGTGACTGCGAGAGAAAGAACGAGCAGTGCCATCGTGGTCATACATATGAGGTAAATTGACACGATTCGTATGAGCGTCGTTAGTTTCTCGGGGATGTCGAATTCCTACAACATGGGAAGCTGATGATTACCCATGATCAGAATCAGTTTATTAAGTGGCGAGAATCGGTTGAAGGGAAACGAAATGTAAACTAAAGAGACGACACTCGCACACGATTCGGACTCCAGGAGTTCGGGACCGGGAGGATATACTTTTCAATCTGAGCGTTCTGCGGGACTAATGAAACGTGCTGTGCGAGATGAAGAATCAGAAGATTCCGCGTTCGAAAACTCTGATAAGAAGGGGGAGGGGTGAAGTCTTGAGATTTTCGAAATAGACGGAAAAAGTGGAACCTCCTCGCATCCACGAAGAAAATTTAACAAGATGTTAGGAAGGACAACGAACATTTGCAGCAGCGCGTTTGACAACATTCCGCTTGATGGCGATATTTGAGGTAATCGGTGACCGATCAAGGATCGAGACATCCTGAGGTTTCCTGCACACAATGAACATGTCTTTGTGACTTACATCATTCTTCAGGGTTGGGCGGATCGATGCTGAATATCAAGTGAAGCAACATACCTGAGAGCGTACTGAGTTGGGCCATCTGGGAACGCCTGATTTAGCTCATCCGCTAGTTTCTGCCGAGGTGAGGTATCTAGCTGAGGTTTGAGCGGAATTTGAGAAAGATTTGTGAGACTTTCCAGCGTAATATCTAGTGAAACTTGAGCGGTTCTACGGAGTAGCGTTGGTGGATCGAGATTTTAGGTAGCTTGCAGTCAGAGGGACTCAATAGCAGATTACAGCAGGGATTATAGCTACCTGGAGAAACGTGTCGAAAACAGCTTTTATGGGTTTCTCGATATTGTCCGAAGCTACTTAAGCGAGACATCGTTCACAGGTTCCGATAAAGCATAAGAGAAAAATCATTCGAGGCAAGATTTTCGCAAAAAACATCATTATTCTCTACATTTTGAAACAATCTCTTTGATTTTACATATTCCAGAGGAATCGTAGGGAGTTTTTGACACCTTCATTGAGAGAGCCTCGAGAACGGGGTCGCAGTCCGTGCTGTGCGCGGCGACAATCTTGTTTTCTCGCCCTCTAATTCTTCCTACCGATCCACCATGTTGAATTCAAGATCTAGATGTCGATGGGGTGTCTCTTGCCTCCACCTGCGTCTCTCATCGTATGGAGTCAGTCGAAAGTGTGAGAGCATCGATATTTTTTCGAGACCGCTTCCCGTCTCTCTGAGAACAACGCATCGATCGGCGCCTCGACTCGACTTGGATGAAGCGACGCAAATTGTTCCCGAGAAAAGTGCTTCAACCACTTTGAAGTTTCCCTTGCAAATTATTCTCGAATGCGCTTACTGGGTGGCATTATTCCCGAAGTCCAGTCTCGAAGTCTGAGCGAACGAATATAACATCGAAACTAAAAAACTCTTTTTCCACTTACGGTGCGTTATTTCTCTAGCGTTCTTGGATCCCGGATCATCACGTGGAACTGTTTGGCATCGGAAGTAAACTGTGATAAAAGCCACGGGTTCGAACTATGGTTTGTATCAGAAAAGTGAGAAATCCCCATCGAACAACTGAGGGGAAATCGCGCGACGCTCTCGTTAATCAACTTAACCTCTTTACCTTCGAACACCTCGGATCATTTGAATTTTCGAAAACATAAGTTACGCCCATTCTTTCGAAAGGGAACTAACAAAGCAGCTCGCCGAGTCACCGGCCGCCCAGAAAAGCTGCGACGAGACGCCTGAAGTCATGAATGGAGTTGAGGAGCAAAGCTTTCGTAGTGGGATTTGCACCCCAACGACCAACCAAAGTGAGCGGAGTTGTCGTGTTGGGAGTCCGTGCTCTCGCTTTCCCAAGCCGGATGATCGGTTCCTCTCGGAGTAATTTTTGAGGGACAGCCCTTGGCTACCGGAACTGCTCTGGACATGCCCCACAGTCCCGCCGAACGTGGGATCAGGTCACCACATTTTCCCTAGAATGATAACGGGATGGGAGCTGAAATCGGGGGATCGGCGGTCGCGCTGAGTCGTGGTCTTGATTCTGATTCGACGCCCATTCCACTCTGTTTTAGTGACACTACAGACCCACTGAAGAATTTCGAAATCTATAAGTGTCAATGAATTTAGTTTTTTTCCGGTTCTCTGCCGCTTGGTGACATTGCGTTTAACCGTTTTCCATAGATTTCTAGTAGCGCTACCCGGAACCATCACCGAATATCCCGGCTTTCGGGCTCGATTGTCCGAAGTCGGGAAGGTCAACAAGGTGATTTCGGGGGACATTCGCCTTGTTGGCTCTTGGATTATGTTTAGGTTCATTCGCGGTTGTTTAAACAGTGAGAGTCCCATTTGTGCCCCGCGATTCTACATCGAAGAAATGAACGGATTGAACGAATGGGTTCTTCGCAAGTGGTTCAAGAGAGCAAGTCCTCGTTGACCGCTGTTCTGTCCGACATGAGCGAAAACAACCTGCAGCGTCGACGCTAATTTGGAAGATTTTTACGTTTTCAAAGTGCTCCGGTGACTCCGTTTGGCGAACCAGTGTTCGCACCGCAACATCTACAGCGGGAGCGGAGTTGTCTTCGGTTCGTTAGACTTCTCGATCCACTGGAATGACAAGAATGCGATGGAAGCTTCTCTGACTTCAAACCTATCCATCAGCAATATATTTGATTATTATGCGAGGAATTAAGGACGATGAGTATTTCCCTTCAGCTGAGCGAGCGAACTTCTGTTTCGAAACTATGTAGTTCCAATCGCCTCGATATTTTGAGTTGATTTAGGCAAACATAGGTCTTTTTTCTCATGTGTTCTCTCTTCGATTGTTGATCTCGGTCAAAATCTTTCCTGCCATTGGATTTCTCATCGCGGGCGAGCTCGTGAAGTGCTCGATGGGCGCCAGAATAAAAGCCAAGCAAATGATGCGGAATGAGAGTACATATACTGAAGCCGTTAGAGACACTTCAATACACTCGAGCGTATCAGCCGATCAGAAGACCGATGAGCTATCCTACCACGGCTCGCTGTCAAAGATATCTGACCGATGGTGAGACGGTCAAGGCGAGCCGCTCAGCCAACGTTCGGGTGGCTCGGAAAGCAAGAGGACTTCGATTCGAATGACATTCTGTAGTTTTCCCATGCAGTCGTCTCGATGTTGTGGCAACCCTCGTCTCGGGGGCTCGGGACATTGAGAGCCTGCTCGGGGTTCCACTCGGGGACGTCCGTCGGACACCCATGTAAGTTCGGCCACACACCTGTTAGAGGTGCGTTACAAGCTTTTTGGCTTTCGGTCGGTCAGTCAGAAGCCGCATCGGTCGAATTAGTGGACCGCTCAGAAACAGAGCGAACAGAAATCGAAACTGCATATTCGACCACAACACTCGCTATCGTCCATCTGACGCTGTGCGAGGGACATGTATCGGATGATATCGATGTATTCGTCGCCGTCTCGTACAAGCATGTCGAGGGTTTCGAAACAAGTCGAAGGTCACGGAATAAGAGAAGGAAAAACTTAGGTTTCTTCTCCACGACGTCGCCAGGAGCTAGGATGAACTTGACATACTTTAAAATTCGACGGAATTTCGGTAGTGAAATTCACCGTTTGGGAATCGTCGAAGTGAGTTACCTCGTTCGAGCTCGTATCCCATGCCATCTCCGTCACGGAATCGAGCAGTGCTTGACAACTGGCCCATTGAGTACTCCATTTGCGGACCTTGAAGCTCAGAGTTTCTCGGAGGAGGAGAACCCATCCACTTACATGAGCGCAATACCCTTTCAAGCGAAGTGGATCGATTCCGTCGTAGTCGAGAGTCAGATAAAATATTCTGAAACTTCCAGATAACGTTCTGGAGTGAATTCACGGACTCAGTTTGTTGAACGGACTCTGTCGTATCAGTTCTGTTCCCGATATCGAAGCCAGTGTAGCCGAAGGACACATCGGTTTTTGAAGGCAGAAAAGCACGACGTAGAAAACAGGAAGCGACATGTCTGAGTTCTTTCGATTCAGCTCAGCTACTGTGCTTTTATGTCGCAAGGTTTGGACGATCCGGTACATGTTTTGATATGGTATTCAATCTTTCAGAAGATTTCTTCAGATGTCGCTTCTAGAAACGTTCCGCGAATTCCGCCCCTAATGTGACGTCTTCGGTGCAATTCTAACATTGAGCGATAGATCGTCGATCAGAGTCAGTCAACGGAGCATTTCACAATCTCTTCGAAACCGAGCGTTTCTTTTTCACCCAATAAGCTCCCCGTGAATACTGACCAAGCCTGAAAAGCGGTCGTTCTCTCCAACGTATGGTATTCACAGTGTGGGTATATTCTCTGAAGCGTTGTCCTCCCTTTCCGATGGAGTCGATGAGGACAGAAAGCCTCGGAATCCTCCGCATCGAATGGATTCAAATAGGAATCTATTATTCGTACTATTTACTCCAACGGTCTCGACGAGTCGTCTCGGCTCGTAAAGCGCAGACAAGCGGAAATGCATCAGCTCTAAGGACGTTTCTCAAGTCTCCGCTTTTTTGTACAGTTTCCAGTCTAGAGAGTTCCATCGATTCAGTCGCAACGTCTACATCTAATTCTGGCGAGGCATTGGACAAAAAATTCCCTGATCGTTTCCGGGAACCCAGTAAAGAACGTCCGTAATCAACTTCTGTCGAGCAAGAAGCAGCGGTCGTCCACAAGCTATTCAAAGACTTTGAAGCAGAGAAAATGGCAAGTTAGGTCACAAGGATGAAATTGAACGTTCAGGATGCGAACGAAATCGTTGCATGTAGGAGAATGCTTGCTGTCCCAAATGTTTGACTTCTCTCGTTTCTCGGAAGCTCTATTTTCGAAGCATCCGTGCGGGAAACTTCAAGCCCGCTGAATTCGGAAATTGGCGTCAGACTGAGATTTCAATAATGCCTCGTTTTGAGGAGGAATCGCGGAAAGCAAAAAAAAAATCGCGGTTCAACTCACTGGCGGATCCTGGCACAAGAAACATTATCCAATTTCCCGATGAGATCTCGCATCAAGGCAATTTGCATCGAGCGGGATGCGTTGTTGTGAGAGTTGGAGAAATCCAGATCGCGTGAAACTGCTTGTCGTGAGAAGAGAGCAGTAGACTTCCGTAGCGTGAAAAATTCATCGTCAAGACGACACCACTGCCCCGTTTCATCCGTCGTGGGAGCGATACATTGGTATCTCTCCCGTACCATCTTAGCACAGATCTGTATTCAAGAAGAGACATTATGAACGGGGATGGAGCCGGAAATCCATTGAGGGCTAAAACAGGGCAATGAGCACAGAATTTGGTCCATGAGGCCGGATTGACGAAAACCAGTGCCAGCAACACATAAAGAGGGAACACAGCATTCATGTGATGACATCGTTCAATACTAATACGCACAAGATGTGCATTTGGGTGCACATAGGCAGATACACTCCCCCAAACAAACGTGAACCAAACGACACATTTCCGTTGTCATGAAGCTGAGCGGGCCAAATATCACTTTTTGGGCGAGGACCACTCCCATCTTCAAATCTGGGGTGACTATCCACCAAGCTGTAGCAGACCTTTTGCATGATGATGTGAACTTCGTAAAACTCATACAATGTCGCAATCAGCCAACTGGAATGTCGTATTCATTCGATTAAACATGTGTTCGAAGATTCTTTGCAAATTCTACCCTAAACGGTTGATGGTTATTTAAGAATGACGCCATCTATGGGTCTCGAGGGACCAGCAGATTTTGGGGATCGAACCCAAGCTACGCCGCAGCTGTTTCGATTCCATTGCCGCGTTTTCGCTCTGCTTTTGTCTCGCAAAGCCACACCGGACGTATTCGAAACAGAATTTTTTCGGAACCTCGCGCGGTCGAAACGCCACGTCTGGAAGCGGTGCGGAATGCTCAGTTGCATGGTTGGACGAGTTCAAATGAAAATATCGGCTTGACCCGCGGATATTCTCTGAAGTTCAGGGTGTTTGTGCGGATGGTCGATGTGAGCTGACGTAGAAGTACAACTCTTTGGTTTTCAGTTCCGTGTAGCCGCTCCGAACGTGAGCTGAGTGTCCGTAGATCGGAGGAAGACGTGAGTGATATTTGCAGACGTATGCGGCACGGAACTGGACGTTGGGTGTCGGGGGTTGCCTCCCGATGCCGAACCTAGGTGGGAAAAAGTTTTTTTCTCTCGACGCCGGATCGACCGATTGGTTAGTTGGGAGGCTGGCCGACTGGCTCGGGGGTGTCGTCCGTTCCCTTTTCCATCTCTTACCGAGCAGTCTTTTCCCACACCGGCGAACTACGTTCGACGAAGAGCGATTACCGGAAATAAGAACCAGCGGATGCGGCCCTTGCTGAAACGTCGTTCGAATACACAACAACCGACGCGCCCCAACTTCGTCTGCGTCGGTTACGCTCCGGTTCTGCTGGCCGTTGTCTTTCACTTAGGATCTCTCTCACTCACACTCAGTGCGTTTGAACAGATCCGATGAGGTCCAGTCGACCGATCAAGCGATCTCGCTCAATTCATTTACAACTTCTCTCTCTCTCTCTCACTCTGCGCTCCGGCTCCTTTGTGTTTCGGATCTCGAAAACATCCCAGTCCAAGTCGGAATTCCTCGTTCACCTTGCTTTTCGATTCTGTGCCGTTCTCTAACTCAAAGAGTCGTTGTTTGTTATTTAAGCCGTGAGCTGTTATCGCCTCCTTTGCAACTGAGCTCAGGATTTAATCTGCGCTCGTTGAAAGAGGAATATTCATCTCTCTGTGAACGCAATAAAAGCGGCAAGGAATAGGACAGCTACGAAATTCAGGAGAAAACGGAATACCAGAGGAAAAAGCGAGAGTTTCGTTCTAAGCAGAAGCTGCTTTCGAAAAGTGCGGAGATGGCTGTAGGCTCAAAATGAAAAAAGCACTCTCTGTCTTGTTCTTACCCCACACCGTCCCCCGCCTCCATCTTCGCTCCATCCTTACCCCCCCAACCCCCCTCTTGTCCCGTCCCCTTCAGAGCGTGGGTTTTCGTGAGGAAGCGTGTCGCTTCCTTACGCTACTAGAGTGACTGATGGCCTCATAACGAACATGCGAAGAGTAAAAAAGAAGAGAGATTGGCCTCGTTGGAGTCTCGTGGGAAGCTAGCGAAAGCGTACCGTATTTAAGAAAAAGGATTCAGCTTTACCGTTCGAGCCAAAAGTGAAAGCTTTCACCGACGAAACGTGTCACGTAATACGAGAATCTTGGAAGAGGTTCGACATGATGCTGATGTATTACTTCTGTGATCTGGCCTTGACTCTGGCCGACGAGCTAGAATCCTACAGCTACTTACACTTGTACCCGACCAGAGTCTTCGATTCTGATTTACTTCGTGAAGTGGATCTGCTTCGCGTCCAAATGTTTCCGGTGTTCGGTTTCGAAGCACTTCTCATATTTCATGCATATGTCCTTTGTACACGTGCAGCAGAACTCTCCCATTCGGTGCTTTCATCTTTTCCCGTCTGATTCTGCTTTTCCCAAGGCTCTCGTTTTAGATCACTGTAAATCTCACAAAAAATGACACTTACTTCCTCTTTGCGTCTTTCCTCTCCACGCTTCTCGCTGTGAATAATTTAGGAGTGTATCAGACTTGACAAAAGCAAAGCATGGAAGAAACAAGACGACCGAGAGTCGCAGGAAGGAGAATACTAGAAAAGAAACGTCAGAAAATTCGACTGACAGGAGGCGCGGGTATCAAAGGACAACTCGTCAGTCAGGAGCCTGAGATCGTTCACCGCAGGCGATTTCCACAGATCGAGTGATCGAGGCAGAACCTTGAGCTCATTTTGCGGAAAGGGACATCGGTAGCGCCGAAGTATGAACGAAAATGAGCAACAGGAAGAATGTCGGCCGTTATCGCGTGCGTTTCATGAAAAGTTCTTCCTGCGCTGACAGATCAACGCGTCCTCAGATTCGTTCATCTTAACGTTCGCTGGCCAATAGATTCGCACATTCGTGAGCATAAGTAAGGGCTGCGTGCTACAAAAAAGTTCGTCGTGTTGCGGAGACAACGGCTAGCGTGCAGAGAGAGCTTTCCAGTGTTTCTCTATCCTTGCGTCGAGCAGCGGAATTCGTTAGTTGGCATGAGCGGGAACGTGTGCGAGTTCGCTCGCTGATCCGGACGGTGTTCCTCTCCTTCATTCGAGTCCTTTCCACAGCCGGTTGGTCTCTTTCTCATGGAGCCCTCCTCCAGAGAGACACGGGGAACTCGTCTTCGGTTGAGGCGTGCACATAAACCGCACGATCTGTTGCGTGCACTTCCTCGCTATCGGAACGATATTGCTACGTGTGTGCGTGCTTGCGTGGAAGCGGAGAGAGAAAAACTTCTAAGTGCCAAAAGTAACCCGACACCCTCTCGGTGACACAGACACAGGAGTTTAAACTCGACGCAGAAGTTTCGGGGGTCCCGACGGCCGGGAAAACCCCCAAGTTTGAAACTTTGGTGACAGAGTTACGTCTCCGGGAATTGTTGATTCAGAGCTCTCCAAGCGATTCATGAAAGTTGACATCGAACTCGATTGGCCGGGAAGGTCGTCCAATGGACGTCGAAGAGGACGAGTATTGGCTTAACGTTGAGTGTTGTTCTTCGGAGTCGGGACGGTAGCTGCCTAGATTCTATCGGAGTGACATCGCAAACCTTGCCGGACGGGAATCACTCATCCGGACGGTGTTTCCGTCCCTCCGTCTGTCCAAGCGATCGTGCGTCCACCCGTCCGTCTGTCAGTCATGACTCCGTTTCTGTTGTTCATCTTGTTCGGCTGTGGATTTGTCCGTGGTAGACTTCTCAATTCGGTGTTTGACGATCTTCTAGACGACCACACGGAAGGTTAGTATCTAGGCGAACAACTCTTCGGAGTGAAGATTCAGTTTTCTGCTCGAGATATCTTTGCTGGATCGAAGCCTGTTGAGGAAAGAAAGACGGGACCGGTCGTGTTCGTTTCGAGACCGTCGTTGCCGCGAGTAAGGAGATAGTCTAATCAACGGAGATGGGGATCGATGAGATGCGTGCCGGGCTCGATTTAGACGTAAAGTGCTCACCTGCAACGAACAAAGGTGTGGAAAATTTCCAACGAAAACCCTCCGGTAGCGATCGCCGAGCGCTGGGAATGGACCGACAGAGAACGAGTACAGGCTATGCAAGCGGAACAGAAGCTCTTCTAAACGAACGCCGGATTCTTCGTGTGATTTCTGTAATCTGCTCGAAGTCTCTGATGACGGGACGGGAGTCAGGAGGGGGAGTTGCTGATTTGGCGGTGACCGTTTGAGCTTCGATTTGTGCCAATGGACAGCTTTGCCAAACGATTTCTCCTGGGAGTTTTTGAATCATTAAAGCATTTTGAGAGTGACAGTTACAGTTTTCGAACAATCAGAAACTCAGAGTTCTTTCGCGATGAACGTTCTTGGAATTGGTATGCCCCTGACCTCTCACTAATCGCAGCCTAGTTTTTCTATACCGACGCCAAATTATGGAAGAGTGATTATCGTAGGATTCCTGTTTTATCATTCTTTTGGGGCCATGATCGGCTCTGGCGATTTGCGAGGAAAGTCGTTCGGATTCAATGATAGTCGTGCGTGAATGGATATCACTTAACGAAGAGAGTGGAGACTTTTTCAATTCAGTTTTGACGTGCGCTCCCACGTTGGAGAAAGCCTCAATTGAAATACAGTGCCAGACAAAACGCTTCATCGGAATCTTCGGAAGATCAGAGAGAAATAGGCGTCTTCCCCGCCCTGGGCGTCAAAGACCCGGCAGACTCGCTCTCCCAACCTTTGATACGGCGGCATCCAAAGTCGGGTGGCTGTCTCCAAGTTTGAATCTGTGAGGGAGTTCAGGTCTCCTGGAGCGCTTGTAGACATCTTGACGTGCACTCCGATGTCACCGTTGAGACAGAGCAGCGAGGAAGACGGCTCTGTCATGTTTCCTATTAGCCGGAAGAGCGCCGACGGCCGTTCTGGTAAACATAAATTCAATCGTGTCGTGTGAGAACCATGTCAGCGCCCGCAGCGAAGCAGGTGGCTTCGTTTTCGCACTTTCGGAAAAATCGGTTTGTCATTGACGCCTCTGTCTATCGTTCCGCTTGATTGTTTGTCTTCGTGTTTTTGTCAGAACGTGCAACGCGTGTTTGCATTCGAGAGTTGTCTCCCTTCGGCTCGGAAGAGTTTCTCGCAGTCGGAAACAACAGAGACGAAGACGTCGTGTCTCGAACAGGGAGAGAAGACGTAGGGCAACAAGGGAGCCATTAGAGTAAGAGCCGCTGCACCGAGGAGTTTCGCTTTCCTGTGAAAGCTCTGGTGGCCGTGGCCTCCACCATCGCTAGCTTTGACCGCAGTCAGCGGGGAAGTCCGTCAGTCAGGAGGCCAGTCAGGCAACCACTTGGCAAAGCGACCTCCTGACGGAACCAACGACTAAGAGTAAATGCTCAACTTGCTGACGAGCCAGATCGGAACGAACAGGCCAAAACAAAGTAGAATTCCGTCGTTCGCAAGCCTCCAATAGACCATGTCATCCACAAAGGCGCACTCAAGCCACGGCAAACTCGAAGTCTATCCCTGCTGTTCCGTAAAACATGTACACACACTGTTGGCAGTTCCTGACAAATGGCATTCTGAAACGAGTAACGAATCGTACACGAACGACGCGACGGAACGCGGGAAGAGCGCACGATGCGGGTGCAGAATGTTTGGGCCGGAGCCGCGAGACTTGTTCCATCTTTCACAAATTATCCAGGCACCACGCTGGCTCCAAATGCTGATGAAGCCAACGAATACCTCTACAGTGTCTCTCAGTCGGAGTCTTTTACTTCTAGATCTCCCCGATTTCCCCCGTTTCGTTCTCTTGTGCTAGGCTATCATCCGTCAAGCTTGAATTCGCTTTCCGAAATGAGTTTTGACAATGAGTCGTGAGGATTTTGAGTTCTGTTCCCTATTTTCAAATTGTCTGAATCAACCATGGAGTCCGGATAACCACTTTTGAAATCTGAATTCTGATTTGCGGCGATATATGCTTCCTGACTGAGGGATAAGGCAGCGAGCTCCTTCGTTTCAACGGTAGTTGCTGCCTCTAGCAGAGCGCTTCTCAAGTTCAAGTCTCGAAGGAACGTTTCCGCGATCCATAGACGCGACTCGTCGCCATTCAAAACATAAGAAGCTCGCACCCAAGAGAGTGCGAAACTGGAGGAAGACTCAAGATTTTTTTGGAATTTTCACTCGAAAGAATAAAAATGGGAATGATCCTCTCTTCCGATAATTGACTCCTCCAACCTCTCTGTCTGATCCGTTCGGACCATCCACAATTTTCCGAACTTCGGCCGCGGTGGAAACCCATACTTTGGATTCTGTTTGAATCGTCCGTCAAGTGAGCGTAACGCTCGGATTCTTTATTGCGGCTTGAAAATCGTAGGGGTCCCGCATTATGAACTGCAAGCCAAGTTTGACTCTGCTATGAAGCTTGTCCGACAGACGCCAGGGAAGGACCGGTCATATTAGGACCGGTAACCATATTTTCGGGAAGGATGGACCTCATCAAATTAAACTTCACTGAGCTGACATAAAGGACCCCGCTCTATGTCACCAAACAGGAGGTTACGGCCTGGGCTCTCGGCGACCATGGATGAAAGCATGCTCGGGTGTGGTTTCGTGCCCCCCCCGCGTGCATCTATGTGTATGTCTGTCTCCAATGGATAACTTCGAACGATGAATGCCTATGAGTGTCATTTGATTGGAATTCGCCTTAATTGAATACGCGGTATGCAATGGATTCGCGCGCGTTGTTTGATGCAGTGCAAGCCTTGGCCGTGTAATGACAGATTAACAGCTTCCGCAACGCGATCAATTTTGTTACTGGCCGCAGCTGGTCGCAATTAAACAACAACGCGGGTCGTGCTGAGGCTGGTGCGATCCAAGCACCGCGAACATCGTACACAGCAGACTACTTGACTTAAGTCCCTAACGTTTATCATCACCGTAATAGAGTCATCTTCCGTTGTCCGAATGACCTACGAGATGCAATACGGTGAACTCACAACAATCGCATTGGCGGACCAAAGACGAGCGAAGTCTAAGAGACGTCTGGAGTTTTCGGATGTCCGGCCCTCAACTTGAAGAGTGGTTTCCTGTCGGACAAACTACAGATTGCGCTACATTTCATTGATCGTCGATGCCGTCGCGCTCCGTTTTTGACTTGTCGCAGATTACGCGATGCGCCCTGTTGTATCCGATGGATTCTCCACTGATTCAACAAACCAATCGAGCTGCACCGGTCAGGGTGGTGAATCGAGTCGTCGAAAAGTCTCACCGAACGGATGGTTGAGATATTCCGAGGGCAGGTTGTGTTGAAGAGCAAAGGAAATATGGCTCGAGAAGGGATTCAAACTTGCGAGGATCTTCGTATTTTCAACAGCGATCTCGATCCCAAGGATGCCATACCGCGAAGCCGAGCTGAATGAACTCCTTTTTTTTCGGTATTCTTCAGCTTCTCGAGATGGGATGATTCGTAGTCAGTCGAATGCACTCTGTTGAACGACCAAGGAAGAGCGCTGGCGAAATGTAAGCGACGAGACCGCGTTTAGGGAACTCCCCGACAATTTAATTTCCAACATGCCGTCGCCCGGAGTCGTCTATAATGGCAGCGAAACTCCGTTCTCACAGATAGTTCGATTTTCGATAAACTTCAACTGAACTTCCTCGGAGAGTGCACTGCTGGAGAATTCCTGGAAAGCGAGGAAAACTCGCACGTGCTCTCTGCATTCCCTCGAACCTTATTTGAAGCAAAGTATGTTCCTCGGGAATGTATCGTTAAAATGGCGCATTTAGAAAGTTTTCGACGGCTCTAACAGGGATGCTGAAACCGGATAACACACGAAGAGATATTTGGGAAAAATCTTCACGACCTGGACTTTTCCTTGGCGAAAACACTCCGTGGCCAACAATCGCAGTTTTGCTACGAAAAGTGTGTCGCCTATTAAAGAGGGATTTGTACAACACTTTGTTAACGGCGGAAAGGCTCGAGTTTCCTTTTCGTTTTTCCTTCTCGGCCCCCCTCCTCCCGTTCGCTTTTCCCTCGTGAAGCTTTGTGAACTTACGTTTGGAGACATAAATCTCCACTGCGATTTCAGCGGGATGGCGAATCGCGCAACCTCTTCGACTGTCTCTCCTGTTCTGGAGAGCAAAACGATTCAAGAGATGCAGTTTGCGATCGTTGTTTGTCGTTTTCAAGAGGAATGCTACGAAATTTCAGGAGCGGACTCTAGGTTCGCTAAACAAGGATTTGCTTCTGCAATTCCGAGAGAATATCCCATCTCAGAACGCTATACGGAGTGAAGCAATTCCTCTTCGATTCCAACTACCGGCTTTCAGACGAATTCACGTCCGCTTTGGCTCGGTCCCGCTGCGGAGTAAGGAAGCTTCGAGTTTTCCTCTGAACATCACTTCTCCGTGCCTAGCTCTTCATACTGATCGCAGTTTGGCGTGTCGAGAGATTTTTGCAGTTTATTGGCATGACAGCAGAAATATGGTTCGTTGTTGCGGTTGCGGTAGGTGGCCGCAAAGGCAATAGGGTGAGAGAAGCGATCACAGGAAGTGGCTGCTGGCGCCGCCGCAGCAAGGCCTCGGACGAAGGAAGCGACCGTTCTCTTCGTTCCGTATGTGACGCGGACGAAGAGCCTTACGGCCCGCGCCAAACAAGGGAAAGTTTTTGCGACAAAAAAAAACTTCGCTGCATTTCCTCAGCTTCGCTTTAACTCGTACATTCGAATTCAGTCAAGGACACTCGGCAGGACAAACTCAGCTGATGGAAGGCTCAAGAAGAGTGGCCATGTGAAAGTTGCTCTTCCTGTTGGCTACGTACAGCCAATCGAGTTTCCCCGGCAGCAGCAGCTTCAGGGCTGCGTTCCACTACAGCCGCCATCACCGCCACGGCTACTTACAAAAGGGCTCACTGCAACCAGTAGCATAAGAACGAACGGTCGCAGTAGCGACACAAAACAAGCGAGAAGCCATCTCAAGTGTCAACGAAACACTTCTGGTGGGCTGTCATGGAAAGCTCTTGAAGAGATCTAACGCGAAACGACAGACGGGACTTAGATCCTTGACTAGAAACAGATGCGAATTCGGGAGTAGCCGTCGAACTGCTTGAATGAGTTGTTCGATCGCAGAGGAGAGATGTTTCGCGGAATAATGTACAATCAACGCCAACTTGTCTTCTTTGCCTAGCTCGAACGTGTCCGTCAGACAGGCTATGAGCAGGAGAATCGTGAACAACAGTGACAAATTGGAATTCAGAAGGAATCGCAACGGAGAAGGGAAGAATCAGAAAGAGGAACTGGATGCTCCCGGCACAGAGACTCGTGCAGCCGCCCAGGTTTCCAACTCCCTAGGTTTCGTTGTGATGATTTTCAGATACTTATATCACAAAAA
This sequence comes from Neoseiulus cucumeris, assembly GCA_021527715.1. Taxonomy (NCBI): domain Eukaryota; kingdom Metazoa; phylum Arthropoda; class Arachnida; order Mesostigmata; family Phytoseiidae; genus Neoseiulus; species Neoseiulus cucumeris. The sequence goes on along the minus strand of JAJSRV010000016.1, from coordinate 994,523 downwards.
CTGGCGCTTGGCTATCTCGACGTGGTTTTCCGCTCATTAGTTGAGCGATCGCTCGCTCCGTGGGGTGAGCATTAAAAGTTTAAATTGCCACCCCGCGGCTTCTTCTTGCCAGCGTTTATGTACATAAATTATTACATTGCCAGCCAGCATTGCCGCATTACCGAACGCAGACAGCGGCAATGGATCCAATACTTTGATGCCGAGCAGACCGCAATACTGAACATCGTTGTTGTCATAATCATTTCACTGTTGTAATAGAATGAGATAGCGGTAACGTCGGAGGCCATCGTAGGCTGAACGATGTTTTCGATTGTGGGGAAACCCATTCTTTTGCAAAATGAAAAGTGCCGTGGCAGCCGCTTCCATATTTGACACATAAAGTACCACGATTCTGTTTGTTGGCCATCACCGTTCTTTTTGTTCCTCACCAAATGACTCTTATCATACGACTTTCCGATGATAACGAAATCAGCGAACAGAGCCGATGGAGTTGGGCGTTTAGTCACCGGAGATCGAGGACGATATCGGTCCTCTGACTTCTCGGAAATCAATGCTTAGAACGAAATCAGTTTAAAATCGCAGTGTTCAAACCCTGCATACGGTTACGAGACAGTTTTTTTTTCCGACGGATTTCTCGCGATCAGGCGTCAGCATATTTGGGGAATGCCCACGTCTCTATGGAGGAGCTTCGAAGCATCACGGGTATTCTCGTTGGCTACACTTTTCTGGGAGCCCCATACCGAGATAAGTCCGTGGTTGCATCTTCTCTTGGACTCTCGGAACAGGCGGAGTTCCTTCCGAAATTCAAACAAAAGATTCCCTTCCGAGGTAGGACTGGAAAACGCTCTGAGGTTCAGAGCAGTAGCCACGACAAGACTCTCCGCGAATGAAAAACGTGCACTCGCTACCCATGTCATGCACAATCACCGAAAGCGTACGTTGCAGAACTGTATTCATGAAAACAATGCATAACCACATATCTTTCGCGCGAGCTCAGCAGAGTGGGCGAGCGAACATCGCATTTCGCTGAAGGGTGGCTGGAGGTTCCTGCTTCAAAAACGCTTCTTCTAGCCTCCGGTTTTTATTCCGCGTTTTTCTCCAACGATGGCAGTTGCCGAGACTTTCTGTCCGTAGGCGGCGTCAGTTGTCAGGCAATCACGTATGAAATTAACGATTTCCCCATCGATTCTGCGGCCCTCCTGAACTTTGCTTACCCGATAGCAAGGAATCTTATTACATCCTCTTCTCACTGCGGTTGGAGTACAGTTTCGTGAGTGCAAAACGTATGTACACTCATTATAGAGCAGATGCGGGTACCATACGCGCGACTGTTCTAGCAGAACACGTCGATATGACCGTTGCCTGAGTTGAGCAGCGAGCTCCCTCTTACATTTTACATGGAGCCCCCATAACTGCGACGTCTGCTGTCCATGACCTTCGATTGCTCCGATCGTACGAGCCGAACCAGCCGTCCACAGTCCTCGACAGGACCCAGCTTCTGAGCTATATCTACACCTATTGCTAGAGCTGCGAATTCGCCAGAATTTTCTCCGCGGCAGCAGATAGAACATTTAGCATCAGATCATAGAGAAGTAGGATAAAACTCGTCCCTCGTACCGGTTAGGAATTAGCTGAGACAAAGTTGAAGAACTGCAGAGTCGAATATCTGAAACATGCACCATTCTAGGAATTTCCGGGCCAAAGTCAGCAACGATTGACTGAATGGAAATATTCTCCGAAAAGCCATCACTCGTTCTCAATCTGATTAAGGGGGTGCTAGGTACAAACAGGAAATGTGAGATTTGGCCACAGATGAACACATCTAGTCGGTCACAACGTGTGACTCACAAGAAAAGTTGGAAACTCTGTTAACGATGTTCTCTACTTTGATAAAAGAAGTAAGATAACAGTTGTGTCTATGTGGAAAATCATTCAATTTTTAGCGAATAGCCGCCGGACGTGCTCATACTTCCTGTTTGGCAAGGCAAAAAACGAATCGCCGACGTTGCATATTAGCGATACGCCTGCAAGCCCTCACCAATACCGAACCAATTCCGCGTGCAAGGTGCTAAAAGCTACGAAAGCGAGGAACGGCACCATGAGAACATCGGGGAACTGCCACCATAGAGCGGATGATCATCTGCAATGTAATAGTTAACAATTCCAACCACATGACAACCTGGGAGAACGGTGTCGTTTTACAGTGTCATTCGATACCTCGCTTGGCGACTGCTCCATTCGTAGGCCGATTTGGTCTCTGTGCAGCGAACAGAGCGGCTGCACGAAACTGCGGGAAATTGAGGCTCTTTCTCCCACAGTGGACAAACGATTCAGCTCGGCTGGAGCCGAATTTCTTGAAACAAACGGGAAAAATAGCGCACCTGAAGTCTCCATTGGGGTCTTTCCACCTCTAGATGGCGATTTGAGGGAAGTCCCCGGACAGCTCGAGATGGAATCGTTTCCGGGAACACTATTCAGCTTGACTAGTGATTCTCAGCTGTGCGTCCGTTTTGTTGAAAAGACCTGTGGCCACTGCGGTTGGATGCGATCCAGAATACTTGGCAAGGCTGCTGATTCCAGCTGGAATCAGCTAACAAGCGAGTGGGAACGTTAACGGACTGGCTCGCTTCAAAGTGAAGCAGTCACCGCAACTCACCGGCAGAGTGATTGCGAGCTTTCGCCTCGAGCATCACAGTTGTCAGACGCAGCTCGAGTTTTCAGAGTTCCCGTTCGAGACTGCAAAATAGCAGAAACAAGAGAGAAAAGAAGGGCAGGAGGGAGGGAAGTAGGTATTTGTGGAATTTGCAAATTCGCCTCCAGAGACGTCTAAAAACATGTTGGCCGTTGACGAGCCCGAACGTGGCTCTTGGCATGAGCCCGCTCGCCTCGAGACAATATCCTAAGTGAAGGCGCATCAACTGCTTCATGAAGACCACTCGAACGATATCTTCCCCTCGAAGCAGTTGTGCAGCATCCATTTGGTGAGAACAGCAACGTTCGAGTTTCCTATCCAGGTAAATTCTGACCTCGAACATTCGACCCGAGGCCGAAAGGGAATGCGTCGACTACAGGTGACGGCAACATGTGGTGAAAGTTGTGCAAAGGCGTCTTATGTTAGATCCTGCGTGAAGCGATGCATCGTGTGTGGAGATACTGAAGTTGGCAGAGAGTGGACGTCGATTCACTCGCCAAACTTGGAGACAAAGTGAAGTTGAGAAAAATCGAGCCTTAGCTTTGAGCGACGGTGAGTCCTGATGGGAACTCAAGTGAAAAAGAGGTGAAGCGGTCACGGTGCGATGAGGACAACGGCGAAGAAACACCCCGAGAGCGTCAATGCAGAGAGAACGCTGGAGAAGGAGGAGGTTCGACAATTCCGGAAGGGGCAACTGATTCCATCGAGGCTTGCGCTTTATGTCGAGCACAAAAGCCAAATTTTTTCACTCCGGCATTGAGTTGTGAAGAGATTGCCGCCGCCGCCGCCGAGGAGAAAAGTTTTTCCTCAATAGGCGAAGAAGACGTGTCCGAGCACGGCCACATACACGTCTTGATCTTTTTCGCTTCTTCAGTTCCGTTGCTCTGCTCCCGCTGGCTCGGAACTCTGGCACAACAAAACGATGTGGACGAGAAGAATCGAGAATCGAGAAAATCGTTCAAAACTTCGGAGCGTCTTGCTTCTCGGGTTCCGCAACGCCAGAACCTCAAAGAAGGCATTTTCAGTTTCCGAATGATTAAGTATTGCATCAAATTGCAAATCGACACATGAACAAATGATGCTGCGTGGCCCGGGAGGAGGCTGCCACTTCGAACTTTCCGATACGAAACCGATTTCAAAACAAGTTTCAAAACGTGCCGGGCTTTTCTCATTGCCTTGCGAACTTTGTGCGCTCACCTCGGACGTAACCCCAAAGGCAAACTTTGCTTATGGCTCTCAAAAATATCCGCAGCCTCACATCGGGCGATATCACCCGATCCTTCGCGAAGCGAAGCTAAAAAATACTTTTCATTACAGAGTAGATTTGGCCTTGATTTTCCGCGCCATCTTATCGGCGATTTATAAAGCTTGTAGGAGAGAGCAGAAAGCAGCCTGAATGGTTCCCTTTGTTGGCGAACCTTATCGGGAATCCGTTCGGGAAGCATTCTATCCCCCGAACGTGTTCGATTGGCACTCTGAACAAGCCTGTCGTCGCGGTAATCCACGACATCTGATTGAATTGATAGGAAAAACCCGAACCCGAGTTCTCTGCTGCGGAAGAAAGGAGCGAGGCCGCGGAGGAATCGTGGGAAAAGCGTTGCCGAGCATTCCGAATAGGGCTAATTCATCTTACGAAAAGCGGAAATCTACCGAAAAGGCTTTTTATTGATTTTCTCGACGCCTGGAATAATAAGCGGAACCTGATGCTGGATGGCGGCTGACGTCTTTCGACTGCAGACGTATTTTGGTTGTGCTTTGACGTCAACCTTCCGTCACACGAGTGCTAACCAGATTTGATGGTCGAGGATGGCGGGGAGTGGCGAAGCGAGAAACGTGACAGAAAGACGAAAAGTTTGACAAGACGGCTTCGAGCACCGTTTGGCAGAGCTGTGAGCAAGGAGCGAATCGGACGCATGAATACACGATTTCACGTAATAGCTCTGGAAGAACGCGGAAAACTCGTGTACCAATGAGAGACACTCCTCTTCTCTAGCTGTGATCTGCTCTTCGATTTCCAACACTGCTGGCGCCCGACTTGAAGAGAACACTGTCCAGAATTTTCGCGAAAACACATTCGGCACAAAACACGTTTGACGAAGCGAGCTAAAAATCACATGATGCATGCGGCGGAAGTGAGGTGCCCATTGAATCGCATCTCTCAACGACCAAACGTGGTTTCTTGAGGCATTTCGTGAGCTTTTGACGATTCGCTGCATCCGTGTGTTGTTCGAGAAAGAGTTTCTCAGCATCTGTGATTCTCTTCTCACTCCAAGGATCCAGACAAGGCGTGTCTGATTTCGGTGAGAGCGCGAACAAAAAAAAGGAGACGAAAAAGTCTTTCTCTCCTTTCGGAGCATATCTGACACAGGCTGACATTGGAACAAACGACAATGGGAGGAACATCCGAGATAATCTTATCATCTGAATGTCAGAGCCTGAAACACAATACCTTCGATTAATACTTGGAAGATATTATACATTGTCCCCCAAGACCGTCTGGAAGACGATTCGTCGCTTGTTCTGGTATCCAGCAAGTCAGTCTCGGAGGGTTTTATTGATCCTTTCTGTATCGATTCTAGTCAGTGATGGATTATTATGACTTGGACTACGTCGTATTGAATTATACCTCACATCACTGGCTCCCACCGGTTTCGCTGTCCAGGCACGACTACACGGTAAGCTACTCTCTAGTAATCTGACGAGAACTCCGGCTGCGAATGTTTACCTCTACGGGGAGATGGATTTCTAGGCGAGCCTCTCATGGCCCGCATTCGGCTAGAATGTGAGGATTCGACTACGCGGTCTTAACTCGGGCCGTCAGCAGCTTCTGTACATGAGGGAGAAACATCACTTGTCTTCATGCAAATGGGGGAAAAAGTGCGTTCCGCCTCCAACCTGATGTTGATTGTATCCGCAGTTGGTTCTGACTGTCGCGGTTATTCTCACTAGCCTTATGACAATTTTTACGTCGCTGAATCAGAGGGACGTTGAGTGGTCTCGAGAGGGGAGAGGACACTCGTTGTTCATTAGGCGTTGTTCATTCGCAGCTGTTCCTCGGGGTGCTCTTCTTGCCCCTTCCATTCTATGTCCCGTACACCATCAGCTTCTTTTCGTTCGACTGTTCTATTTTACTCTGGCCTACGTTCCCACCTCTCTACCATAGATGATAGCTCGGGGGGCGAAGAGCCACTCGCAGAGGACACTAACTGTCGCTTACCATTTGTCCGCTTCCTCCGGTCGCTTTTCTTCCCTCGACCCGCTATTGACCGGACTCGCATCGGTAAACACAGTTGACCTCGCTTAGAACCTTCTCGAAACTGCTTGGCCGCTGTCTTTGAGTTCAGGGCGAATCGGGGTTTGTGTATGTATGTATGTATGTATGTATGTATGTATGTATGTATGTATGTATGTATGTATGTATGTATGTATGTATGTATGTATGTATGTATGTATGTAACGAACAGCTGCCTCTTGTATTTCCCTTCTCTTCGAAGAGTTCGCGGCTTGAGAAACTGATGAACTTTTGGTCAGGCTAAAACAGAGCGCAAAGATGAGGAACTTCGATTCAGCGGAGCCTGGAACCGGAAGCTACGTTCCGGCGGAAATCAACTCTCTCGTTCCCTAGTTCTCCTCCGAACTCTAAACTCTTCTCCTCAATTCTCGGCGTCATCGTGTCAGTTGGCTCACAACTTTTTCCTCCCGAACTCCAAGCGAGAGGAAAGTGAGAGAAAGAGTTACAGCGGAACGGAAAGACTCATACCGGTCGGAAGTCAATTTTCCGCCGAGCTCCAGATTGATGATTTTCGGGCGGCTACTCCACAACATACGATTCCACCTGTGCACTCGGCAAAGTGATTGAATCTGCCCAGAGATTCGCGATACGAAGTTGTAAGTTCGCCGCGAGGTGTTTCACCTGAGTTCACGTGATCTACTGAAAGATTAACCGATTCGGCATCGAGGTCGATCGGTATCAACGGGCTTGTATAGAACTTTCGGATGAGCATATTTGACTCATTCCAAGAGACCAGGACATGTGTCTCTCAGCAAGAAGCTAATGAAACGTAAGTTCAGGCTTCGGAACTCAGTCCCCGGCGCTCATGGGACTTCATGATCAGTATTTACAGTTCAGTTTTGACCGCGGTCATGTGTCACCCTATGAAAGCAAAAAGAGCACAGAATCCAGTACGCTCAGCCTCTCCAGACCACTAGTGATACTCAAGAAGTCTCTGTGAGGGGGAAAAAAACGTCATCAGCTTTCTCGGTCAGAAGAAAAGAAGCAAAAACGTTTGCCCGTTATTCCTCAAACTTAGCATCTATCAACCCCTACCCCTTCTATGTGGAAATTATTTTAATCAAGGACTCTCCAATCTTGACGCTGAAAGGCACTCATTAGTGAAACCTCTTGAAAAATACATTCACCCATTCCACCCAGTGTCCCATTCACCCACACTCCGGGTCGGGATGATCAGTTTTCTCCGCCGTGTGGGGAAAAAGTTTCCAGATTTCGGTAGGCCGCCAGTAAATGTACGGGTTCTCCCGTCGTCGACGGACCTGAAGTCGTCCACACGTTTCCGTGATTGGCTGACTGGGCTCCATGCCGCTCTAACGCAGGAGTGTTCTCGTACAGTTCGATGGCTTCAATATCGAACATTTTTGGTGATGGCGTTCTGGAAGATTCAGGTCTTCCTCTCCTTCTGGATGAAAGAAGAAAACTCTCTGGAAGCCTCGGTCATCACGCTCTATATTTTTTCCGCGCTGAAAACTCATACTTCCCGTTTCTTAGCCAATACTCAGGGAAATATCGGGCTGCTTTCCAAGATTTTGGTTCGATTGTAGCGATGTTGAAGACCTTGGCCAGCAATAAGTGAGAAGACGAGCGCTGAATGTGTTTCAAAATCGTGGATAGAGAGGAGATCGAGTATCGAGAGAGCAAATCTGATCGAATCTGATTTGATATTATTCAAATTAACTTCGGTTCAGTTTCTGAGGACAAAATGAATCCTCATTTTATTCGAGGCCCGTCTACTCGGTTTCGAGCTGGACTGCTGGACCTACTCGCAGCATCAGACGCGACGGGTCCCAAGCCCTTCACTGGAGACTCTGCGTTTTTCTGCTCATTACGCCTGAGTGTGCCTGCGTGCTTGGATCAGATTCCTTGTTTGTGCGCGCGTCTGAAACAGTGGCGTACACAACATGGGGCTGATGAGGCTTCAGTCCCTACTCACAACTCCAAGTTTGTACTGTCGAGAATGAGGTTGTCGGCTGGAGATTCGATTTCTCAGGAATTTTTCCAGCTTGACCCCTTGGGAAACGACTTTCAGCCTTCCTCCGAGAGGAATCCTGCAGACACCCCTAGTCGGAAAGTCCGACTTGGTCTGAGCTTCTGACTCTTCTACGTTATCAGCATGCCGTTTTGCTCATCGTCTGCTTCCAACTCTTGACTTCTCGATGGGATCGAATGTGAACAGGGATGATGGGAGAAAGAGAGAGAGAACTACCGGCAGTCGCAACGAAGGAAAGTGGCTCGTCACGAAAAGCGCAGAAGAAGAGATTGGAAGGGAGAGCCTCTAGTTTAGGAACCAAGTCGTGCTCTTGCGCAGTCCCAGAAAAAGCTGCGGCCACTTAAGGTTATTAACGCGAGGACTGCAACAATGAAACATCTCGCTCGTGCTGTTTATTTTTTCGCAAGACGCAGAAACAGAGGGCAATTTAGTCCGGAATCCCTGCTTTCACGCTCATTTTCCTGTGCTGTTTTCCTGACGAAGAAACACAACGACGAGGGTTTCTCTCTAATCTCTGGGAACGCAGTCATAATCAGAAAATAAAAGCTTTCCAAATCGAATCGAATCATCTCGTGGCATGCAGAAACGCACCGCAATCGGTTGTGAACAACTTTTTGATCGCTTTCTCCTAGAAGAAATATCTCCCCACCGAACCGGCACCGGTCCGTACTTCGCTTCGAGAAGCCAATGCGAGATGGACGAGCTGGCAAATAGGACCAGGGTCTCATTGACCATATACTATTCGGCGCAGTCGAACAATAGAAAACTTGCCTTCCGGCGATTCCTTCTCTCATTGAGGTTTGTTGACAATACGCCGGATGCTGATTGCCCTCTTCACCCCTTTTCGCGGCAACTCGTAGTTAGCTTCCTTAGATGTATTGAACACATAAGCGCTGTACACGCATGAATCGAGCACTAAGGCAACAGCTAACCTGGAGCTTCGTTAAACAGAATAGAAGTGACTCGTGAGACAAGAAAGATTCGGAATACCATGGAGCGGACCGAAATGTATACGCAATGGAGTCTTGAAACATTTTGAGGGAAGATTTGCAATTCAAAGCACCTTCTCGGAATCTCATCATTCAAAAACCAACCTCCCCTCTCTGAGGGATGGATGAGGTTTTGATTAGTATGTCGAAACTTGTTCAATACGTGATCGCTGTGACTGAGGAACGGGATCTGGCGAAGTCTTCGTGTTGCTTTCTGCGGAATCAGCTCGACCCGACGAGGTTTGTTTGCTTTCCTCGGTGGCACTCTTCTCTTTTTGTATGAGGCGTCCCTTGGAACGTTCGAAAGTTTGTCTCGCTCAATGTTTCGGTTCGAAGTCTGAAGACTGCGATGGTGAATTCTTCTCCGAGAAAAGGGTCCGTTGTTTTTACCCACCCTCTCATCGTAACTCACGTTCGTAACTCACGTGTACGAACCCTCTCCCTCAGAGGGAAACTTGATTCAATATGAAGAATTGTCAGAACATACAGATTTGATCAATCAAAGAGACTTCTAAATGCTTTTATGGTGTGGAATGGAGCTCGTTATGGGCGCGAATTTCAGGTGTAATAATTCGTCGAATTAAATTACCATGCAGGAATCAATATCAGGGCTGGTTCCACAGGAACAAGACGATCTTGACGGAAGCTTGGCGGCTTCTGTATTTCTTTTAGCTATTAGAACGTTCTATCGCTGTCTGATTATCGGAGCTATCACGCGAAGACGACTCGGATCGATTAGTAGTCGGTGACAGGCTAGTTGGTTGTTTGGAACGTGGGTCGATCGGTCTGGCGGACGTTCGTTCGACGACGTGTTGGTTGATGTGATCATTGGACTGCCAATACGGAATCGTTTGAGCCCAATAGCGCGCAAATCGTTTTCGCGCAGCCGATTTCAATTAAACGCTTAAGCGTAGTCTCTCTTCGTTCCAGTAACCATCCTCGAAGTTGGACAGAGAGTATCGCTCCCCTGCGATATCGAGTCGCTCCAGGACGACAGCCCGCTCCGGATTCGATGGTTTAAGGACGGACAGGACGCGCCAAACTATATTGCCGAAGATGTTCTCAAGCGAGGTGAGTGAAAGGCGGGGGCGCGACAGATGGATGGATGGATTGATAGATCGCCCGACTATTATTTGACCTTTCGGTCGAGCTGACCCGTTGATTGCATTCCGATTGGTCGCGGATCGATCAATGGACCGGACGTAGTGTTTGAATCGATGAGAACTATCCCGCAGAGCGTGAACGGATACGCTCTAAATTTGACGGATCGGACGCGGTGCATGAATGGCTGAGTACAATGCTTGTAGGAGGCGTGCAATGATTTACCGACGACCGCAACGCAGAGTGTAGGTGAAACAGATTGAATGAATGAATGAATAAGGGCTTCCTCGATCGTTTGAAAGCCTTCCGGCTGATTCATAGTTGCGGCGGCGTCTTCTTTCTGAGTGCATGTGCGTACAAGTAGGCGTTTTTCGTAATCGTTTTCGGCGGCCACTCAATTACGCGGGATGGCGTCTGGACTTTGCAGGCATCTGGAACGGACATCATGACATCAGTGTTGCGTGGGCAGGCCGCGCCTTCTTCTCGGTGCTGTCAGATCCGGCAAAATTGGAACTTTCAAAATTACATGTGGCCGACTCCGGGACGTACGTCTGCTCGGTGCAGTTCCATCGCGGAGATCACAAGAACACGACGTCCAGAATCATCGTCGGGAGTGAGCATCACTAGAACTTTCACTCGTTTCGTCTTCTTGAAGGAACAGCAAAACCTCTCGGAGATAACAGACCATAATTTAATGAGAGATGTTCTTCTCCGAAAATCGAGTGGAATCCGAACCCAAAAAACTTTGAATTGTTGCAGTGCCGCCTTCGGTTCCGATGATTCGGGGAACTGACGGTTCCGTAATTCGAGACAAAATCGGTCCTCTAATCGAGTTTTCTAATTTGACGTTAACTTGCGTTATCGAAAAAGGTTAGACCATGACTCGCTGTCGATAATTATGGTCATTCATCGAAAACTGTTCCGCGTATTAGCGTGGCCCAAATGAATCAACTCAGTAATTAATGATTCAGTTTGATTAAGTGGTCATCTGAACTCTTTCCTCCCGTTCTCGCACCCAGGAAGCCCACCGCCAACGATAGTTTGGAAGAAAAATGGTCAAGTCATAGCTTCAGATAAGGTTTATACAAATTCAACGAATGACGAAGGAGCGATCAGCGTCCTCCACTTCGGCCCGGTGAAACGACGGGATCTGCTCCATACGTTCACTTGTGAAGCTGACAACGTGCTCATGAAAACTCCAGCCATGCAGAAACAGCCGAAGCGATCGGTGTCTGTGGTTCTCGATCTGACCCGTAAGTTGCCCGGGGGCCCCGAGAGATTGGTTTCTTCCGACGAATCCTTTCGAATCGCCTGATTTCTTGTGAAGACTTTCTCCAGTTTCCCTTTAAGTTTTCTCATTGTTTTTTTATTCCTCATTGAACATACCCTGAAAGGAGGTTTTGATCTTTCTACAAGCGAAGCGTCTCGAATTTCTTCCATTTCTCGAGTTTTTCGGAGACTCTACCGCAGAACCGCTACCTTGCTGCTAGAGCCCCGTTCGAAAGGAAGAAAAACCAGGTTTAGTAGTCGCTGGATTCCGAAGCATTTTCGAATGATGGAATCCCTGCTTTCAGTGTCTCCGCTTTCGGTGTCGATCGAAACAAACTCAGAGCCTTTGAATGCGGACACATCGGTGGAATTTCGTTGCCGGGTGCTCGGATCGCGACCGAGTCCGACGCTCCGTTGGGAACTGGAAGGCTGGAATTCCAGTAAACTTGAATCGTTTTCGTTTATTGAGAGTGCTGAAAGCGGTGACGGCAACTCGACGAGTTCTGTTCTGGTTTTGCCGCTGCGAACCGACGACAACCACAAGAACATCACGTGCGTCGCGACGAATCCGCTTCTTCCGAACGCCACCTGGAGTAGAGCGATGCAACTTTCCATACATCGTGAGTATTTCGCTGAATGAACTATAACTCTCCGAATGGAAAACCGAAAACTCTATCGCTCTCTTCATTATTGGAAATTCCATCATGCACGTTCTGAGACACTTTCATGAATTAGTTGCTTTTGTTTCCTCTAGATTTTCCTTTGGTGCGGCTTTCCCTCGGGAATCGACTTCAGGAGAAACACATCATCGAGGGTAGCGACGTTTACTTCGAGTGTAAGGTGCTCTCGCATCCTCCCGCGACTGAAGTGTACTGGGCCGTTGACGGTCGGGAGCTGCGAACAAACGCTTCGGCGGGAGTCGTCGCCGATGAAGGCTTCTTGGTCATCCGGAATATCAGCCACAGGCTGTCGGGTATCTACACCTGTACCGCAATCAACCAGAGAGGTCCGGCCAGCAGCAATGTGATCAACCTCAGCGTCAAGTGTGAGTACGGCACCACAACACCACGGCAAGCATTTCGCTTTTGCCTCCTGTCATTCTACTTCCTCCGATTTCCTGAGCTGTCGCCCTCCATCCCATTCCCCCCGCTCGGACGGAGAGTCCTGCAAGCCTCATTCTTTCTGCTCGGGTTGGCCGGTTTTTCGTTTTTACAACACCTCGTTCCGTGACCAGTTCGCTGGGCGGGCGCCTCTGCAACGACATGACGTCAAGCAATTCTTTGCTCCACAGATGCTCCGCGATGCCGAAACCCTCAAACGAATACTTTGGTCTTCTCGTCCATCGAGAGAGCAATCGATGTGCTCTGTGACGTAGACGCTTCCCCTGGCAAGGACGTGCATTTCTCCTGGACCGTCAAAAACGTATCGACCACTCAGCCTAAGCTGCTCAAAGACTTTTTTGTCAACGGTGAGTTGTTTTGTCTGTGTTCCGAGTCGGGTCAGGTCGAGTGTTGTTCTTCGCTATTGTTTATCGATTGTTCTGAAAGTTTCGAACAGTTGTTACCTTTCAATCGAGCTTGTTCTGTGGATCCGTGATGCTACTCTAACTCGGACGATTTTTCTGTTCGAGTTTGAAGTTTCCTCGAAACCACCCTCATTTACTTCCCCGTCTCGCGGCAAAGAATGAAACCCCGAATTTGTATGCAGACGGTAGATTTTCCAAGAGAATTCCAGAGCAGAAATCCGTAAAATTAGAAGAATACGACTCGGCAGAAGCCTTCCCGCTTTTCACGTCGAGTCGAGTTAACGTTGTACGTCTTGGAAATTCCCTGTGGGCTCTTTGTTATTGGGAACTCAGTCGTTTCTTGGTTCCACCTTGACTGAGGTCTTTTGCGGTCGATTCGTGGTCAATGGAAGGGACGTTGGAGCCATTCTCACTTGAACTTCAGAGATCCTTTGTCTCTTCAACAGGAAGCGTCAGCATCCTGCACTATAAGCCGGCCACGTACCTAGAACACAGCATGATCTCTTGCTGGGCGAACAACTCCATCGGAGGAATGGTCGGGGAGCCGTGCACTTTCAGAATCGAACCGAAGGGTGAGTTTCTCCGCAGTTGTTCTTCTCCCCCACTAACAGCGGAGAGAAAAAGTTCTGATTAAAATAAAACAGAGCTTAACTCTGCTCGCCGTGCATCGAGCAGACGGAGCTCCAGCGCAGATAAGTACGACACCGATTCCCTGGAAGGTACGGAACGAGCTCATGACATGCCGCGAATCTCATCAGCAAGAAAAACAAACATTTCAGGAGTTCCTCCGCCTCTCACGCGATGCGTGGTGTCGAATCAGGTCGGCTTGAACTCGTGGTTCCACATCCAATGCGCCGACGAGAGACCCGAGGCAGCTGGAGAATCTTACCTGCTCCAACTGTTCATGGCGGAATCTCGCAATTTATTGCTCAATCAGACGAGTCCAGTGCCCTCATTCCATATCAACAACATTCCCGGTGAGTCTGGAACAAAGAACCGCATGTCCGGAGATTCTAGATCCTGAGCACAAAGATCTCTGAGTGAGGAGTGTATGATTACGGCTTCTGTCACCGATATGTTATCCAACATGTACGTACATACAAAGAGCGCATTCGGCGCACGACTCGGGCACACGTTTCTCCGTACGGGTACTATGACAGATAGCTACTCGTCGGTCATCCTATCTGCGGAAAGGAGTGAAGAACTAGAAACAAGCCCGTGATTCCCCCCAATACCATATCTGCGCGGGGGAACTCAACCATGCCCGAGACGCCGACTTGTTTCGTCGTTGATCTTCGCAACTTCTGAAGAATCTCTTCAATTGAAAAGCGATACTACTTGTGGCACGATAGTTTTCTGACGGAGATTTCATCAAAAACTGATTTAGGATTCGTGAGCACGCGAGTCGTCGAGAAAGCCCGGCAGCGGCACAATGATATGAGGACGAAATTATTCCGAGGTCTTCTCAGTCAATCCCCGCGGGCTTTTTTGTCATCTGCCCCGAGTCATAAAAACCAGTGTGACATCTAAACGATGTGACCCGGAACTAACGTAGTACCACACTTAGATGAATTCATTGTCTGGAGGCTTGCATAACTTTAATGCGCGTTCAGAGGTCACTCCGAAATGTGCGCAGGAACTGGTAGCTCCGTTTCAATCTCACAGTCGTTTTTCTCACCCCCCATAATTCTACTTTTCCTCTTTATAGCCGTTTGCGCTCGGTCTGAACTAGATAGCCATTGTATGTATGTAGACTTTTGTTCTGCTTTCTCCCTCCAGAAACGTTTCTTCGCCGGCAGCGCTCCCGCTGAGCGCAGATTTCCTGAGACAGTCTGGTGATCTTTAATAATATAGCGCCTGGAATATCCCACATTCTTTTCCTTCTCTGAGGCTCCAAACAATCCAACAAGCGTTTGCTGGGTCACGTTGAAAAATGCAGAGCCTTTCCGCTAGTCGGTTGCTCGCTGTCGACCGACGGGGCTCAAAATGATATGTTATCTTTCAGAGGGCGCCGAGTGTATAGCGGAAGTTTCAGCCGTCAACGATCAAGGTCGAGGAGACCCTCTTCGGTTGACAATTCAGAATATTCCTCCTCCCTCGAGGCTGCTCACCTCGGATGCGCCAGGTGAGTCGAACGGTGAACCCCTGCTCGTTTTCGGTAACTTGTTTCACTGCCGATTCGCTTGATCGATGAACGCCCGAAGGTGGTGCTCATGGTTTTCACTTTACTTTTCCAGAGCGAGGGCCGCGGTGGCCGGTTTTCGCGATTGGTACTCTGTGTTCCGTCGTTCTCGGCCGCGTCGGGACTGTATGGTACGTCTTATTGTTAGCCATTATGAAAACTTTCAGAGGAAACGCCCGATCGGAGGTTGGATCTCGGGTGGCAAGCAGCTCGAAGAACGCACTTTGACGTTGTACATGAATCACGTTCTGAGAGTGACAAGCCGCAGCCGATTCTCCCGAAACTTCTGATTCATATTCTTGGTTCTTCCTTGGCCGCTCAGATTCAAGGTTTCTGTGGAGATTTGACGATCACCTACTCTATATTTCTTGCTATCGTTTTTTTTTCGCCGCCATTCGACCTCGTCTCCGCTGACTTCCCATTGGCTCAGCAGGATTTTTTTCATTCGCCCAAAGATGGAGTGAAGAAGTCCTTTGAGCGCGGAATTTCGCGACTTTCCTCGGCTTCCTTTCATCTTGCGTTTCAGCCTGACCGACATGCCGATCAGGCTCGAACGAGACCGAACGTCGAAGCAGGAGCGCCACTAGGGCACGCCACTGGAATCTAATGTTTTCTCGTATGGCCTTTCAGGTGATTTACGTCCGACGTCTCGACTAGAACGTGCCTTACGGTAGAGAAACACATATTCTGCTCATGTATATATACAATAAACTCCAGGGAAAAAACATGCGAGACAAACAAGAACCAACCACAGCTGCAACAGCTACAACAGCAGTCACCGAGACGGACGAACGAACGGGAAGAAAAGATGACGAATGGAGTTCGGTTATTTTTCTGATGAATATGCGTCCTGCGGGCCGTTCCGTGAAGCTTTCGGTTGTTTCGATGAAACACGTGAAATCGTTCGACTTTCGTCGAACTTCAGAGCGAGTGTCTCATTTGGAAATATTGTAAATATGTACGAGTTGTCGTTCTGAACGAGTGAAACTAAGGAGGAGTCAGTCGAAATAGTTTGTATGAGACATGAATACAGTGGCCGAAAGTACGTGCAACAGTATACCTACTATAGGCGCTCGTGCCGAAGTTTCTGACGAAACACCTGACCCGCGCTCACTCGGATGCATGGCCGGAGCATCCTTTCCCCTCTCGTTGTTTAATGTAAGCCGGCGTTTTGTATACGTTGCGAACGGACGACGATTATTTGCTGAAATAAATGTTGTTACCCAGAATCTCGGCTTTTTCAATCGACTCTCGGAACCCTGCATCCGTCTGCACCACCAGAAGGACGAAATCGAATCCCCAATCCCTGGTCGTATTCAGGATGAACCTGAGGTCTGACCCTCTGTCATGTTTCAACTGGAATGTCGCATTTACTGTGTTGAGCTAGCTAGACGATCTCATATTCGCTTACGTCGGGGTAATAGTTGAACATTCCGCGGGATTTCTGCTAGCGATGTTGATCTGGGCATATCCGTTGAGAATAAATTCAGCGACTTGTTAACGTTAGCAGAAAAGAAGTGCACCCTGCTTGCACGTCACGTAGACCACGCGACCGGTGTTTGCCGCACAAGTCTTCAATTCGGAATCACGCCGCAGCGACAGAAGAGGTTTTTGCTCGTTTTCGAAGTTGTTTGCATTGCAATCCAGAGAGCCAAGAGACTTCGGTGCTCCATATTTCTCAGCAACGACGGCGCATGAATAAACTTGACCGTGGCTCTTCGAACTCAGATCCAAGGAACCGAAAGCATGAGATATCTGAAATCAAACGGAAGCAATCAACTCTCGCTCGGAGCGCCGTGAGAGTAATAATTCAAGCCATATTTCTTCCGCGGACGAAGCTGTCCGAAGAGTGAAGAGAACATCGACTCAACACTTTCGAGCACGCAGGACGTAGGGAGAAAGGCAGACTTGAATGTCGGATGCCGATGTGATTGAGATCGCTGTCGTCGTCGTCGTCGTCTGATCATGATAGTGCTTCGCGATTCCGTCGCTCGATTTGTGTTCTCTGTCCCTGTACTCAGAAGTGGAATATTTCGCATTCTACGAGACAAACTTTTCCGGAGCTCCTCCGATCATTTCTCAAATCCAATCGAGTCCACGCGACGGATGGAAAAGTCCGCCGCAAACAGTCGATAGATAATCGCTTCTGGAATTCGCAAAACGATCGAATACGGTTCGAGTTTCCGCTTTTTGAATCCATCGAGGATCCTTCTGAGAAACTCGGATTTCATGGAACGTTGTCCTTGCCATGATGGAGACTCGAGTCCATGACTGGTCAATCGAAAACGACTAGAAATCTGCTCCTAACAAAACAGTAAGGAATCTCGAGCGAAAAGCTCTTCGAGAATCTTTTCCCCGGAAAGGGAGAGCTGGAATGCAGATTGGGAATTCGAGAACAACGAGGAAAACATCCTCGTATGAAGGGAGGCCATTTGAAACGTACGACGTACCCTCATATCTCCGAGCGAAAAATGCGAGTTTTGAGATGTGGCATTCTGAGCGATGATGATTTTCTTGATGCTCGTAAAATCTGTGTTCCCCAGCGAGGAGAACGCAGAGCGAGGAACCGCAAGAAGGCGAAGGAGGAATCTTTGATAGGAGCGTCTGGGGCCGAGATTCGAGAACGAGGAGCAACGCAGAGGAGCAACGCGTAGCCGTCAGGAACTTTCCGCTTGTTCTCGAGGAAAGCAGAAAAAAATGGAAGAAAGAAAGGAGATCCAGGGGAGCGGGAACCACGACCATGCGTCAACTGTTTCTTTAGATGGGTGAAAACGAATGGGTGACAGAATGTTCAGGACGCCTCATTGTCAAGCGCCGCCGCCGCCGTCTCGTTGTTCGGTTTGTTGGCTAGATGAATGGCGGACTGCCCGCCTGCTCTCCAGCAATATCGACGACGACGCGGCGCGGCGTTGTCTCCAGAGGCAGTGAACGGAGTTGATGCATTTTTGCGTGCCTGCGTATCTCACCAACGACTTTCATACCATATAGGCGTTCACTCACACTCTGACCGTGCAAGGGTTTCGCAAAACCGAAGAATGCGTGCACACAAACACGAACTGACGCACTTGCAATGTAGAAACGAGGCCAAACGGCGGTTTTATAACGAGAGGCTCCCTCAGGGAATCGCGAACTCGGACGGCTTAGCCTCGGCCTCCACCTTTTCCCGCCGAGTTGGCCTTCATCTATTCCCCTCGCTTCGCTTTTCTTCTCTGACAACTCTCATCAACCTTGCCCGTTGCTTTCCAATTGGACTTTCGGTCTAATGGCCGCAGAAATTGGAGCGCAAACTCCTCTTGTTGAGGCCACTGTCCGCCATGCTACTCAATGGTGGTTTGAAACCATTGAAAGAGCTTTGATTTCAATGAAGCAGCTGGTTGAGCAGAACAAGAGCGCTCCGGAAGGGAGGATGGAGGAACGGGAAACACCGAGCTCGGCGCGCGGAGTCTCGAACAGATGGAAACGGGCATGATGCCAAATGAATGTTGTAGCGCGGTTTTGTGTAGTCAGCCGACTCGCCTGACCGAGCGTCTGCACGAGAGTCCAGCTTTGCGTCAAACAGACAAGCTGAGAGGCCGGCCGCCAGGCTCCGAGGTCCGTCAGAGTGTCTGTCAGAGAGTGAAGACGTCAGCTGCGGCGTACAGACGCCTTGCCGAACGCAGCCAAAGCGCAACGAAAGCACAACAAAGTCAGCCGCAAAGATCCACTTCAAACGGACGACGGGCTCACTTTAATGGAGCAGAAAACTGTTCTGCACTCTGAAATAACTATTTTATCCGCTAATTTATTTGAAAGCGGTATCTGCAGTCTCTCTGCTGTTACCGCTGCGTCTCGTGGCTGAAAACTCCAAGGATGTTGCCGTAACCTTCACAAGGAGTGAATTTGTCAGTCTACCCCAGGTGTCAACTAACAGTGATCGATCCGGTTCCCGGAACCCCTTCCGGTGGCTGGAGACCACTCTTTGATCACTCGCTCATCTTGCGCCTCGATCTCTTACTTAGACCACTCACTACAATCGGGCCGGAAGAGAAACGTCAAGACAATTCTTGCTGTCCTCTTTCTGAGCGAGTATTCTCAATTGAAATAGCAGGAGAATGAGGTTGAAGTCGAGCTCGACGAAGACAAGAACTTCAAAGAAATGAAAAAGGAGAGGGTAGCCCGAGAGCTTTGAGCTTTTTGATTGAACAAATCCGACCTAGGAAAAATCGCGGCGGAATCGCGAGCCCCATCAAAAGAATCAGTTATTAGATGAGAATTCTCCTTTCTTGTGTGAAAGTAGCCGAGGCCGTCGTCGTCGTCGAAGGAGTCGACTTAAAGAATCCAATTTGTCTGAAGTCAATCAGCAAAACGAAGTATTGGCGACTCCGGAAGGAGGCGGAAAAAAAGTATCACAAAAATGAAAAGACCGGTTATTTTTTTCGACAACTCCTTTTGTCGCAAAATGTGCTTCCGCACCATTGGACCCCGACGACGTTCTCGATGGATTCGATTCAAGTCTCAATACAGACATAGTTTTCTGATTAACAATGGCTTCGACCCAAACTCTTGAGGTTGTCATCAGAGATTGAGAATCCACCGCTATCGAGGAACCGGTGAGGCACACTTCTCAATCTTTGCGAGGAAACCGAACCGCTCAACGAGGTCATCAGGTCATGCGAAGTTGATGCTCGTCGATAATCTGCAGTTGGATAAGATTCGTAGGAACCGTGTAAGCATGGAACGAAGGTAAGCTTTCCACTCGTCACTTTGAAGAGTTTCCTAATCACGTCGTGCGTCGCGGCTTGACCCAGTATCGGCCAACTTCTAGTTATGTTTCGGATGACCGGATGTCTGGTGATCTAACGAAGCTATTTGAGACCAACTCGGAGGAAGCGCGAGCTTACGATCTCTTGCGTCAGGCGGACGCTCACGCTCCCAAACGGTATGCTTGGATTGAGCCTCGTGATTCTTGTCGGTCACATTCGATCCTACGGATCCGGATATCGATTCATCATCGGAAGCCGCCTGACTTCTATTCTGAACTTTCGAAGCGGAATATTGTTTCTGGGTTTCCATCGAGACCCGAACATCCACAAACATACGTCGGCATAAAGTCCCGCGAGAGAACTGCTGTTTGCGACGCGGTCGAATCTTCGCTTCCGATGCTTGCTCCTCCGAAGAGCAGTGACTAACGGTTGAAAACTGTAGTGACTTCAAAGTGTAGGGGAGAAAAAAACGCTCAATTAGTACAAAGGGAACTTTGAAGAATTATCTCTTCATTCGAGTGGAAAGGCGGAGAACAATGACGCGGAAGTTGAAACGGATGCTATGAATAAATTTCAATGAGTTCTGCGCCGATTCGCTCGCTTTGAAGTTGGTCGCAGCGATTACAGCAGAAACAGACAGGCCATTAGTGCCGTTTGTAGAGTTCGGCACGTAAGGTTCTGACTGAGTGGAAGTCTGGCTTCCCGTGCTCTCCGTGGGCGAGTTGAAAAGTCGAAAGTATTTTGAAATTCCGGCTCTTTCCACGAGGTCGTCATCAGAGGGATAACAAGCGAATGTTGAAACACAGCTGACTTCGATTCAAGCCCCTGCCGGTGGACATTGATTCAGAAAGTTCAGATGACTGTGGTTCAGATGGAATATTGCTAATTTAAAGCCCTTACCGTGCGGGAGAGCGTACTGCATCGACCTTGGAAATCGCCTGTACATACTTCGACACAGAGTTCTCCAGAATTTAATTCTTCTTTCGACTGTCGACAACCGACCGATTGCTACGCTCCGCGCAATGGTTTTCATGACACGTTGCCAGTATCGTCAAAATCCTCAACAGGTAACATACTGGGAAAAAACGGGAGTGATATCGGTGGTGGAGGACTGCGAGATTCCCCGAGGCTCTCTTGGATGCGCGCTTGTTTTTAGACTCCGCGACATCCGCTGTATATGCATTAGCGTCTTTCAGTTAGAAACGAAATAGAACGTTTGAGGTTTTTTGGATGTTGGCAACAGCAAGCGTACACGCCGCCGGACGAACTGATACACGGACGGACAGACAGACTGACAGACGAATCCGAATACAAGCGTGGTTTCCTTTGCCTTAGTCATGTCAGTTTCTCCTTTTCGACGTCTGTAACAACCTTTCGACCTCGTCGTTGTAATGAGTTTGGCGAGCGAGATCAATCTGTTAATAGTGATTTAGGCTGTCGGAAGGCGCTGAGGTAGCCAAAACATCAGGCTGTCTGGCATGTCTCGCCCGTGTTCACTCTATATCAGGCTAACTGGTCGTGTTCAGTTAGCTTTGTTTTTGCTGGTGGGTTCAGTTTTTCTAGAGATCTCCTCTTCCCTCGGGGGCTGGCCGACGGAGAGCTCCACTGTAATGCATTATATCATCCAAGCAAAAAACTACTCCATTCCTACTCTACTCTGTGGACGCCACGCCTCTCGATAAGGACACGATCTTTAAAACTCTTCCTTCATCGGCTTCAGACCGTCAACCGACCCCTTGAGGAACTTTTCGAGACAAACTCCAGAAATTATCTTGAACAAAATTTTTTACTTTGAAGTTCTTAACCAGGATCTGTATTCAGTTCGATTTCCAGGGATCTAGGGCGTTACTGGGCTTTGTACTGCCCGGTGGAATGCCGCCCCTGCGCCTGTTCCCAGGAGAAAACGGCAACCGAAGTGAATAATAACAGGAGAAGGAACCGAAATGCCGCCCCTAGGGCCTCCACAAATGTGCCGCTTGTTTGTCAGACTTTACCGAAATGAATCTCGTCAGTGGTCTTGTAGAAAAAGACCCTCAACATCAGATGATCTTATCACAAGACATTAACACAAAGACCGTGTCCTCTAATTGTTCGTGCAAAGCAACGAGTTGTACATCTCGTCGGAGACTGGAAGGTAGAGGACTCTCACTGTGGGGCTCCATTTCATTTCTATCCGGAGGCGGTTGCGTTGATCCCCGGCGGTAAATCCTCTTCCACTCATCCCCATTCTGGAAGTTTCCAGAAAGCTCCAATAAGTTATTTGAACCGTTTTTAGCTACCGACGTCTTAAACCCTTCCGGGCGCTTCAAGACCGCGGAGGATGACCTCACGAATCATCGGAACGAAGGAAGGAAGGAAGGGAGGGAGCCCTCGAGAGCGAGGTTTTGTTTCGCAATACAGAATCAATGGAGACTTATAATGCGGTTGCGTCTATATCATCATTGCTCAGGGCTTCGACCGAAGGGAAGAGATAGAATAGTGATAAAAATCTGAATTTTATCCCATCGAGGAAGTCGGTTCTCCGTCAGAACTCTAAACGAATGAGCTCTCGACTCAACGGCTTGCACAACCTTTTTGGGGACTTGGGCGCGTTTGTTTCCCTTCGCCGGAGTCACCGAAAACCCTCCGATACGGCACTCCGAGAGCCTATTCATCGATTTGCGTTTTTTCTCCGGCTGCTCGACCTCCGACTCGCTCTTTCAATGGAAGAAGTGCATCTCGAACATCTGGAGGAGTTGGACGATTGACGTTTGACAAAACGATTGTCGATGTTTTGATTTCGAGCCCCACTCGCTCGCCTTCATGCACTTTTATCCATCACAGAATCTTGTGGGGAATCTCCAAGTCCGCAAGTTCTCCCGGACACAAGAGCTTTTCATCAGCTTGAAGGGAATTTGTGCGGCTAACTAGACAGAATACAGAACAACAATCGTTTCCTGCCGACAGGCCTCATCAACAACGACGAAAGAGCTCGAGTTGGTTTTACTTACGCTTACACTGATGGGTTTGGGGGCGCAATGGAGTATTCGAGCAGCACAGTTCCCATGAACAAGAATGTTGTCATTATCGTCTATAATACAAAAGCAGAAATCCTCTTTCTGTGGAGACCGCCCTGCCATCTGATATAGCTTTATTAAGAACTTTACACGCGTTCCTGCGGTCTCCGGAAAGAGTTTTTCATGAATCAGTTGATGAGTTCGGAAACCCCGTTTGTAGCCTGATCGGCTGTTTCGGTCACCAGAGCGGCAATTCCTCTTTTACAATTATATTGCTTGCTTAGCTGCACAACAGCTGTTCCGCAACCATTATAGTGTATTGCCGCGCTCGGGTTCAGGCCGTCAGTCGGCTGACGCAGAGCTCAATAATGATTTCTTTGTCGAACACGAAATGGCCCCCGATGAGTGAGCTGAGAATACCCAAATTTTTGTTTTTCGGAGTATCAACCACAGCCATAGTGGACTGGTGGCTGGTTTGGAGACGCTTCTGCGCCCCCCCCCCCTCTCTCCTACTTCTAGGCCCAAAGCCATCGATTTAACATCGATTTAGAACAAGCACTCGGGCACGGCACATCTCCTCCTTATCCGTCGATCAAGAGGACATCCTTGTTGGAGAAGTTCATATTTTCAGTCCCGCAAGCTCGTCGTATCTGGGAGATTAGCTCGTGATAAAGTAAGCGATCCTCTCGACGAAGCTCGATGAGACGACTCGGCAGAAACTTGCCTCGAATAACAAGCCATCCGAGAGGAACATCAAGTGGCTGCTCGAGATTCTCGTGAAAGTTGATGTCTTGGCATTTTCAATCACTCTTTGCTTGAAGCAATAGCTTTATTGCGGAAGGAAATCCGGGAAGATGGTTACGAATTTCCGCCCTCCCCGACGCTTGCGTATCATAATATATGTAGATATGCGATCGATCAAGAGCCCATCAGCCTTCTGTTCGAGTATTGACTCGGTAATTTCTTTGCGACTCTCCGAGAATGAAATTCGTACTCGTTTCAATCAATTTAAACCTCGTACAATTGAATGGTGAAGTTGGTCAGAGCTGTTTCAAGTCAATTTAATAATAATTTTCGAATCTCATCAATCGAAATCGCGTCAAATATGAAGTGTGACAAACAGGAACGGTGGACACGTGAATGTCGAAATACATAACTTGCTCAGTCGTGGAAAAGATCATTCGCTTCCGCACGTGACAAGCTTGGACAGACCACTGCGAAGAGAAGGTCAAATATGCAGCTGGAGCACACTGTAGGCTTGGTTAATTTGGTATACCTCTTTGGCTTGCCCCACGAAGCCTCCTAGCTGTTGTTCCGTTGTTTGACGCTGTCTAAGAAAGACGGGTCACATATTCTGAGATACGATACGTGTCTGCCGGATGCTGTGCACTGCAAACAACGATTGACGGCAACCGTCCAGCAAGAAATCACCGTTATCATCATCGTCGTCGTCGTCGCCGGCCGCTGCAGCTGTCACGACGGCGCTCGGCCACGTCATCCGGTCTCTAGAGAGTAGCAAAACTAAAAATACTCCGAGGCAAGTTATGTCAAGTTCCCTCACCTGGCGCTTTTCCCGTTTGTGATCCGCGAAAGCTACTCTAACTGAACAAGGCTCCGCTTCAAAACTTGTCCATCCTTGTAACTGCCATCATGCGAGTCTGTTCAGACCGAAGCCTTGGGCAACGCTGCGCCAGAGTCGGTTTCATCTCACGTAGATTTGTTAGTTCAACTCGAGGAGGGCACCCCCCCCCCCCCCGTCTGAGCCGACGACCCGGAGTCGGAGTTTATACAGTGACACGGGGGAGTTCGAACTGTCCCACCCTCTCATATCCACATATCGGTTTCAGAAGATAAACAGCGGACAGCGTCGCTCGTCGAAGAACTTCCAGAAATAACAAACAAACGGGCCAATTACAATGTGACCCTCTGGGGGGTGCTGGACGCTGGACTCCCGACAGAGTTTGTGAAACACTCTTCAACACACATCTGAGTGAGATGAAGGAGCGGTTGTGCGTCTCTAAGCGCCCAAGACATTCGATGTTCTCCCCGCCTTGTTTTCGGGAATACATGTGAGTTTTTGCATTGGTTATGTTCCTTGATGCTCTCAAACACGCAGTCCGCGTTTTTTTGCCAACACTTCATATTTGAATAACGGAGAGCGCCTCCGAGCGCGTTTCATGGAGTTTGATGACGAAGCTCTTTCTCCACTTCAAAGCCACTGCCGAGCAGCAGTCAACAAACATTCCATCGGACGAGCGATGGATTCAACATTCAACTCGAAGTGGCCCAACCTCTCGGGGTCAATCTAGATTGGACTTCTTCTCCAACACGCACGCTTTCGGGCGCGTTTGATGTTTTCCTCGTTTTTTAGCCGGTACGACGTGAGTCAACGTCTTGAGAACCTTCCTCGGATCGAGGCAGCGGCATGATGTAGGGTCCACCTCCTCTCCAGTCTCGCTGCTATGGTTTTTCAAGATTTAATCTCCATGACAGAAACTCGCGCAGAGCGGACGTGAATAGATCCAACTGAAACTATGGTGTCGGCTGCAAACGATCCGACCTTCAAAAACTGTCTCGAAAAGTTCGCATCAAGAAGTGACAGCAAAGAGCCTCGAGGCACAGCATCCATCTACCGCATCGCGGCTTAGCGATCTCAGGATATCATTCCCGAGAGGCCTATGCATCACTGGATAATTTCAACTCCCCTCATTCTGCCTCTTAGGAAATCCGCTACACAATGTCAGCTCATCGTTGCACCGTTCCTCATTGTTGACAGCGGGGAAGTTTGTGAGGAATCAAACCAGGGTCCGAAAACGCATCAGAGCGGTGGAGTTCGCTCTGATATGACAGTTCGGTGATTGCGGGTGATGATTGCTACAAGAACGAGCAGCAACAGGACCCAGGTGCTCACGAGATGGAATATCGCGGTTGTTGAGATGAGAATCGAGGAAGCCTATCTCCGAACTCATCGGTTACGACGGAACCCGTCGACTTCTGCTCGGTTAGGGGAGCTCGAGCAACCCAATAATATGGTCAAACGCAGAAGTGAGGGCAAGCGCATGTAACAACACCGTCCATGTCTGTATTCGGTCGCTATTCCCATCTCGGCCCCAGCTCTCGTTTCTTGCTCTCGAGCTCAAAGGAGCTCTCACGCGCAGATGGATAGATAGGCCGGCTGACATCCAAGACCATAATAGCCAAACTGAGCAAGTTGCTGAAGGATCTCGTCACGAGTAGCAAGCGGAAACCCCTAACCCGTAGTCACAGTGTTAATTAGGGAGACCCTGGCCTTGTCTAAAGCTCTGGCGTGGCCGCTTATCACGTGCCTCTGGCGACCCTTTGCCGGCGAAATCCTCGTCTTGGCCTCGGTCCGCTACACCGTCCTCCTGGAAGATAGAAGAGAATGATGAGATTCACGACCTTTATCTCTGGGCCTCAGAGTCGGAGAAGCTTCGGTGTCGTTAGCGGACGGGAGGTACAAGGTATCCGCTTTAGGCCTCGAAAACAATAATAATGATGACGATGTTGTTGCGAATGTTTGGTAAAGTACTCAATTAGGTCGAGTTGGCTGACCCCGACATGGTATCGCTAAATTGCCTCGAAAGACTGGATCCTCTCGATCCGGCATGCCAGCTGAACTAGCACTCGGTTAGGTGGTTGTTAGCCAAATAGGCAGGATGAAGGCCAAGAAGGTATCACGGCCTGGAGCCGAGCAGACGTTTGACCGAATGAACGCTCGACAGACCGACTTGCCCCAGAATAGAGCAAAAGAGATGGGTTGTACAGAATGAATGAGGCGGGCTAGCAGAGAGACGTTCCTCGTCGTAACAGAGAACCGCCGCCGTAGACAAGAACCACCTCAATAAATAATTAGCGTGCTTGTTGAAAAATTAGCGCCGTACGCTTGCGACGTGGAATATCTGAATGTTACCGCTAATTCTGGCTGAATGCTATGTAAGTTAATAAGGATGCCTACAGTTGAACGCAATTCCTGCACAATACTTTTCCCCCGAGAACAGGCGCTAAAACGCAAAAGTTCACTATAGTCTGCTCGGTGAGACTTGAATTCTAGGGTGTAGTTTATCCGAAATTGCTGGGACCGAGAATTTCGAGCGCTTTTCTAAGCAAGTTCGAATCATCGTTACACCAGAAGCCAAAGTATGTCTCTAGTGTTCTGATATTGGACGAAATCTTGTCTTCTCTTCGAGAATGTTGTCTCCGACTCGAAACGTTCAAATGCCACGGACTCGGCTCTGATTGGCTCCGACTGATTCGGTTGGTTATCGGGTCTCGGAACGTCTTCCGGTCGAGAAACAGTGGTTTTCTTGTCGAAACGGAACAAGTCAGGCTTATGTTTACGGCGCTTTTTAGGACAGGGTCGGCGAGCTGGAAAGGTGCTGAGCACGATCCATGAATTCTCTATGAGCTCTCGCGCAAGCACTCTAAACTCTAGGTGACCTGGCTCGTTTAGCATTTCGGTTAACAACACAACTCGTTGCTGACCTTGTCTAACCTGAAAGCCCGACGTAAGCCTCCGCAGATCTGTTGCTCGGGTCTCGAGCTCCACGACATTAGGATTTCGTTTCAGCTCGAGATTGCAGACGATGCTCTCACTCGGTAGCGCCCGGCTCGTGTTTTCTTCGTTTCTAGCGGTTCGACGAACTTGAAACAATTATATCGCTTCAAGAAGTCTTTTCTCCGTTCTCGGCCGCATTGAGCTGCGGAGCCATTGTGTTTCTGTTTAAAAAGCCAAATCACATTTTCAAAAGAATGTTTCTCCTTGTGTTATTGAATTAGTGTAGCCTGCAGTGCCGACTCGCAAACTCTGTGTGCCGTTCCGGTGATCGTCTCCTTCAGAATTCATCATTGTCCGACAATGCCACGTATCCTTTCCGTCATCCGGCGAACACAGGGACGCAGGCAATCGCATTATCATCCTCCATGACAAGAATGCAGTGGAAATCGGTTACGCTCCGACAATCAAGACGAATGATGTCGTAGTACGTATTTGCTGTTCATTCCTTCCTTGAGCGGACGATGCCGCAACACGTTTAGACCTAACTCTATCGAATCATGTTCGCGTGCCTGCGAGCCCTTTCAGAGCTTTCAAGAAGGTAATAGGAGAGGAATGAATTGGTGATTTTCCAAACGAAACTGAAGATCATATTTCGGTGATGCAATTCTCGTCAGTCTTGAAACGGCGACACTGCAAGGGCCGAGCAGGAAACGATCGTAGAGAGATGAAAAAGTCCGGAGAGTTGTTAGCCGAAGCCGCTCTTCGCTCTGCTCCCAATAGTTGAATCTCCATTACTAGTTGTTGGTTTCCGAAACTTTTGATATTTTGGATTAATTATGATGAGCTTTCCATCGAGTTGGCGAGAGTCGATGTAACGCTGTATTCTGTGCTCCACCCGAATTTATATTGTTGCACATTCAGAGCGGGAACGAAAGGTAAAATGGGCCAAGTTCCAGGAAAACGTCGGAGTTTTGTCGTACGAGAGGGAATGAAGACACTTTACATCTGAGAGGAATATTTCGGCTGCTCGGTTACGCCTCCAGCTTGTTCAGAGCGAGGGTACAACAAACTTTCCTCTCGTTTCTCTTGAGCTCTCCAACCGTTGGCCACGGTCCGTTGGGACCAAACGAAAGAGTGTTTCTCAAGTTCTCGAGAAGCATCTGACGAAACTTTGAACTGGATTCCTCTCTTCATTGCCGCTGTTTGGATATTTTCCGAAATTTCCAACGGCTTTTGATGAGCGTTGGAACAATGTTTATGAGCCGTGAATCGCACCAAACTCAGAGGCGATAATTGCCGCCTAGGAAAACTTCCGATTTCAACTTTTCCACAGAACACGCGCTCTGGCGAACCACCGAAGAAATGGGCGTTTTCCCGAGTTCTCGAAGACTGGAGCCACCTCCGATCCTCCCAGAACTCTAAATCTACTTCTTCCGCTCGCACGCGAGAATCGAATCGAGATTGAATAAGAAATGCGAACAAGAAAGTCTGAGCCTCAGTGTTTTACAGAGAGGAAATCGAAGAATCGTCTGGTCGCCGCTACGAATTCCCCGCAAGCTCAACCGATGCGGATGCTCCGTTTTCCGAGCCGATGCGGTTCGCGAGTTCGTGGGTCGTCGTCATCATCATATTCTCGGCTGCCTTGCATTTTTAAGCGATATGGAGCAGAACAGACCGTCTCACATCCGACGTCTGTCCCACTTTGCGAACCCTTTCCAAAGCTTGATTAGCTCTGAACTTCCCCTTGGAAAACACGAGGAGCACTTTTACGGCCATGCTATTAACTAGGCTGTTGCTGACATACAAGCACAAACGCACACACGCAACCGCGCGCGAATGAGCGTAAACACTCGGGCTCATGCGGGAAGACAACCTCCCAACCACGAGCTTGCGGCTTACGGTTATAGCCAGAAGTTTACAGCTTCCTCCTCCTCCCTCTGGTGCCCATGCTCTTCCAGCCACTGAACACCTTTTTGCAGTGGAAGGAAGCTCGCTCGCTCGCTCCACTGACTCGACGTCACGTCGGCGGTGACATCTTGTCACAACGAACGGCGATAGTGAGTAATCCCTGTCCGCTCTCAAACGCTTGTCTGCAAATCGATCGTTCGATCGAAAACTCGAGTTTCGACTGTCGGAGAGGATCTCCCCGTGAAACAGAAAAGAGGTCCAGCTACGTGCTGCATGGGTGAGGATGCTGCTCCAGAGTCGAGTCGTTGATTTTCACATCGGCGAGACCGACATCCAGTGGTCGCTGGAAAGAGAGCTTGACTTTCATGTTTTCGAAACCGATTCCGGAATTGAAGTGACTGTGCAGATAACCAAGAAATTGCCAAAAAAAAAAAAAAAAAAAGAAATTGCTTGAGGATTTCAAGTTTCAGCTATCGATATAAGCGACGCCAGGAAAGTTGTACCTCCACGCGGCGACAGGGGAGACATGCTTGCGGAACAATCAACGAAACCAAACAGCTTCCCGATAAAACACAGCCGACAGTAATCCAAGTTCGCCGGATCGGCGATCGGTTCGGATGTCTGTTTTGTTTCAACGTGATTTTGAGCCAATGATCGTCTATCACAGAAACCGCTCGCTTGGTTGTGCTTGTTCAATTAGCAGCGCAGGCAAGCGAACAGAATTTTTGATATTCGTCCACAGCCATCGACACAATGATCCCGTGTTTTGTTCAATCGAAGATTTGTGCACTTATGATGTTGAGCTAGCTATGTTTTACTAATCTGTTTCTTCGTTAGGGGCTAGAAGAAATGCTTGTTCCTCTAGAAAA
The DNA here is from genome assembly GCA_021527715.1 of Neoseiulus cucumeris. NCBI lineage: Eukaryota > Metazoa > Arthropoda > Arachnida > Mesostigmata > Phytoseiidae > Neoseiulus > Neoseiulus cucumeris. The sequence goes on along the minus strand of JAJSRV010000016.1, from coordinate 964,452 downwards.
GAAAGTCACATCCCAACTACTTGAAGTCTAATAATTTCAGTTCTATGGAAAATGTCGCAAAGTTCCTCTACCGTGATAAGAAAACTCTGAACAGTCAAGATAGGTCTGGCAAAAGTCCTACAGAGTTCCTTACGTAACAGTTCTCAAATTCACTGTCACGATGATCCCATCTGATGCGAACAAGCCAGTTGGAATGTGAGGACTGTACAAAAATAACAAAATATGTTTTTCCGTCAGCCGGATGAGCAGGATCAACTGTTGACAAACCGTGTCGGTGTCGGCCACAGAGGACCGAGGCTGTCAGACTGGCGGGAACTGCGGCTCGAAATCATAACAGACCAACAAGATGAGTCGTGGGAGCAGACGTGGACCTTTCGTCGAACAGCTACAACGCGTTTGCCAAACAACCCTGCAGCCTCAACGTCAGGACATCAAAGGCCGTTTCTGACCTCAAAACCTTTGAGCTTGAATGCAGTGATTCGAATGAGCAAACTATGGAGAATATATATTTGGCAGACTCTGTGTGTTCTGCGTGTGCGTCAGTTTTTTGCGCCTTCCGTCGATGTTTACCCGACGCGTGTGTGCGAAGTCTCGAGTCTGTCTAGTTGAGCTCGTTGTGCCTCCACCCGTTTTCATTTGTATTCTCACCTATGTTGGAGCCGCATTTGCTGCCGTTTCTTCCAGAACAGCTTTCGGTTGGAGAGATAATTATTCTGAGGAAAAGCTAAAAACCGACCTTAGCGACTGATCCTCTTCTCAAGCAACAGCTCTGTCCTTCTCGCCGAGATTCGCTCAAAGAACAGAAATATGATAGCTTGCAAACGTGACGTACATACCATACGTGCAAATATTGACGACACACAAAAATCATCCAGATCATCGAGAGCGAGAGATCTGTTCCGCGAGAAATAAGGCACCCGTCAGCGTGTCGTATCCATCTATCTACTGCCTCTAATAATCGCCAGCTTCCTGGGACAAAAAATCATTGATACGCACGTCACTGAGCTCCTCTCACGGCGAGGCGGTCTCAGCTCCCGCGTAGTACAAGCGTCTCTTGTCCACGGAAAAAAATTTCGGATGAGAACTGTGGTGGGCATCTGACGAAACTGTTAGAGTTCGTTAGGTCGGATTTATTCGAATGCACTCTCTACTGAACATTATAGAGACAGGCCTGGCCTGGTAAGTCATTAGATCTGTGGCCTCAAGGCGACGATGAGAAGTAACTTGATATCCGCAGTTCGCGATTTATTCTTGCAACCCCCATCTCTAGGGTACGGTTGGCTTTTCTTTCTTGCGGCGCAGAAGCTAAATGCCAGAGGTCGATCGACTTTCTCGGCCGGAGCGGTCTGAGAGATCTATTCCTCAAGACACGGTTGTTTTTTGTAGGTTTAGTTTCCGTTGTTCATCAACCTGAACTTTCAGTCCCGTATACCCTCGAGTCTTACATCGAACTATGACGGCAGAATAGAACTCACCATTGGAGTGAGTGTGTTGTGTCCTTCCTCTCTCGAGTTGCTCTTTCCGATCCTCTTCCCAAATGGGTATTGCATCCACGGAAGTGATCCCAGGTCGGCTCAACTCTTCCAAATGGTGAATAACACGCCAGACCGAATCGTGTTTGCATATCATCAGAAACTATTGTAGACCTCTGACACACTGCTGAAGGCAAACAATGAGAGCAATCGAGGCTGATTCGCTCGTTTACTGCTCAACGTATTGAACCGCTCGGATCGAGAAAGCTAACTACGTCCCCCCGAAATCGATACGCTAAGAGGCAAGGTCACAGAGAAGAAACTGGGAGTGTTATTCGCACCGAGGAACAATTTCAAACGAGACTTCTTGACGCCCCTATTCCCGACCTCCCTCGAGCTTAAAAAGCTCATTCCAAGCGCTATCGTTGCTTTCTGTGGGGAATCTGTTCTCTATCGCGACCCGCCGAGGCTCTATCTCGGTCCACGTTCAACTCTTTATCCTGGCCCCTTCTGCTACTTCTCGTATAGTTCTCGGAATGGAATGGGAGGATTGGTTTCAACAGGCTGACCTTGCAGGTCCGTTTCCTTTCCCCTTCCTCCCGAACACTCCCCCTTCCTCTGAACGTCGCGTCGTCGGAACTGGAATTTATTCTTTGAGTCTCGCAGTTCCTGTTTCGAAGAGCAGAATGAGTTCTTCTTTTCAACATGATAATATGATACGTTGTCCTTCGAAGCTTATCGACATGTAAATAACTTATTACCTATTCTCGAAATTCCTCTCTCGGCCGACTGAGCGATGTGGTTTGAAGCCTTGAGGAGATTTCTTTAGATTCCGACAGTTTCAGTCCGTGTGTAGAATCTGAGAATCTCTATCAAGATCTATGTACATTGTACATACGGGGCTGTCGACGAACAAGGCCTCCGATCAAAACATCGCTCACTGCAAACATCACCCCGTCAGTGCCCGTATGGACAATGACGTCATTTCAAGTATTTGTTCGAACCGTTTCCCGGAATCTCGAACTCTTTTGAAGCGATCCGAGGAGTCTGAGTTCAAAAACTTCAACTCGAATATTAGGAGAGCTCAACGTAGAATCGAAACACCGGCGCACTCAACAGTTCCAGACTCCAGTTCGCGCAACCGATGCCTGTTCGGTGTAAAAGTATTATGGTGTCGCCACCTGGGTTTCGCGGGCAATTGATTCCGGCCGAGAGTTCTGCAACTCTAAGCAAAAGTGAGATCTGCCGCCGCGCTGCTCCAAACAAGACGTTGAATCGAAGCAAATTTCGAGGCGTTGGATTGGGAACATTCGACATGTATCGAATTTCTTCGTTTCCGTACCAAGTGATAAGTAGCGAGTTGATTGCTACGCTTTCGGGTGAGTATCGGAAAAGAAATTAATTTACGATGATGTCGATGGCAGCAACGTTTGAAGGCTTCTATTGGAGATCGCTCCCAGTGACCTCAGAGCGTTTGACCCTTGGACAAGCGTTTTTGTGTGACTGGAGGAAGCAGTGTTTTAATGTAATTTTTATTGCCTCGACTTTTTCCCGTTTTTCCGTTGCGGCGCGACTGCTCTTTGTGCAACCATTGCCTTAGTCTTTATTTCTTACAACTCTCGTCTCTTCCTTCTTCGTTTCCGTCTTTCGTTTTTTTTTCAGCCGAGGAACGGCGTTTTTAGACGTTCGTCGTCGCCGAAAAGTTGCTGTGAGCTTCGTTCAGCCATTGCAAAATTCATTCCGGAGCGCCTCTGATCATTTCACCCTTGATGGTGTATCCGCGTTCTCCACATGCGGTCCGGTGATGGCTTGATCTTTGACGCACGGGTAATGCTCATCAATGATGCGCTCTATCTCCGCCAGGATGGAATCGCTCAGTGGAGCATGAGCTAATTAGAAGTTGTTCGAAACTTTAAATATTCTTTCACGCAGCTGCACAACATTAGAACATAGTTTCACAATCCCCGTATTCAGTGTGGGCCTCCTCCTCTTCGTCCTCAACGAAAACAACATCTTCAGATTGCGACATTTGTCACTCGAACCAAAAGCCCGTGTCCCTCTCAAGTGTTTCGATCTCCTACTTTCTCTCTTTGGGCCGACAAACATCCGAACGCAGCGCTTCAAAGATTTTCTCCCCAAGTTTCGAATCGGTCTGTCCTCGAGCAGGGCTTGTTCATTGTTGGTTCTCGCAGCGGTGAAGAAAGCTTGAAGGAAGGAAGGAACGAACGAATAGCTTTTTGCGCGCCTCAATTTATCTACCTCGGGCCGAATCGGCGTTGGATGTATCAGCGCCGATTACAACATGACAGTAGAATTCTAATCTGGGGAGTATCTACTCCTCCAAAGGAACACGAGAAAGGAGGCAAGGGTAGTGGCAGAGGAGAGAACGGAGAGAAGACTCGCGGCAACACATAGCGGGCTACACAGCTATTAATTGTTTCCAGGCTCCGAAAGAACGAAACCAGCCGTTTTCGTACGGAACGAACGATTCATCGTCCGTTCTGGCGGGCCGTTGGCCTTGCGCGAGGGAGGGTCTAATTGAGATTCAGTACAGATCCTCCCATCCGATACGGAGATCGCTCCGAGCTAAATCAACAAACTGGTAACCATGCTGACTATGTTTTCTCAGGGACCATGACGCAAGTTCCACCATATCGAACATTCTCTAGATGAGAACCGCACACGATTGTTATTCTAAGAAGAGCTATCTTTCGAAACCTCCTGTATTCCAACGTGAACGATCGTATTGCGAGAAACAACTAAGAAACATCTACCTTATATAAATCTCTTCGCGAGACAGATCTTTGTCTCGAAATGGAATGCGAGTTCGGAAAAATGAATTACCTCAGATATCCTGGTCTCGAAAAATGCGGAAGCAGCCAGGTGACACTTGCGAGCGGAAACCGAAGGCGGACGTGATCTTGGCCTGGGAAACTTTGTATTTCGGTACTATGGCCCTCTTGGGGCTTGATGACATTCTGTCTGGAAGGCTGAGACTGTTTCACGGAAAGTTTCCGAATGCTGGTCTTCATTCTGGGTTTCCAATCGCAGGCGCTTCTTCTCTGAAGGAGTAGCGCACCTTCTCGATCGCCCACAATGCGTCCTCGTCGCTGGGCCCCCACCTCCATGAGACATACATTCACATTCTCCGCCTGGGGTGCGAACGCCCCTATTTCGTCGGAACCACCCTTCGCTGCCGGCTTCCAGTCCCTCGCTGCCGCTCGCTTTGAGCCGAGACAAAACTATAAAAGGCTGGCAGCGTTCTCTCGAAGGGCACTTTAGTTCTTCTTTTTCGTCTTTGACTGAGCGATTTTTCTCCGCCAAAAACACTTTCAAGCATGGAGACGGCAAAATGGTGAATGTGAGAAATTTGAAATTTTAATTCGCAACGTCCACCGCTCCGTCTCCTCATCGCTTCTGACCTTGACTACCAACTGCTGCCGAGGATTTTTTTTCGGAGGAGGCCGTCTATGTGCGAGGGTCTTGGACCCGAGACACAACGGATGTTTTGACGGATGTAGATGTCTGCTTCGAAAAAACTCCAAATTTTGTTATATATGGGGCGGTCTGAGAGCTTGGTAAGGGCAATGATTGTCTGGCTAGGCTCATACTGGGCACATGCAGGACGTTTTTCGGACTATCCGGGAATGTGAGAATGTACGGTTTCGGTTGAAATTCGAGATGGCTCCAGAATTCAATGCCCGCCATGGCTTTCTTCGGGATAAACGGCTCGACGGTCGCTGTCCCACTCACAAAACTCTAAGCCCAGTGTTGCTCACGTCTCTGGGAAGGTTATAGGGTTATTCCCATCATTCGGTAACCCGACAGCATTGAGATTTTAATTCATTTAAGCATACGTCGTTATCGTTCTGAGAAATCCCAGATTCCACCAAACAGCCCCCTTGACTTCCTCCTATGTTGACTTCCGACAACGAAGATTTGTCTGCGGCACGATTGTGAGTCAACTATATTGTATTTATCAAAAACGAACCAGATTACCGTATTTCTTGAAATAAAAGCCCCTCTAAAATAGAAGCCCCTCTGAAATATAAGCCGCCCAAAAGAGTCATTTGAAAAATATAGAAGCCCCTCTGAAATAGAAATCCCCCCGAAATAAAAGCTCCTCCGAGATAGAATACAGGGTTCGCGGCGACCGCATCGAACCCTACCACCGTAAACTGAATTCTTCCGGAAAGTTCGGTGAGATTCGGTTGAGATGAGGCGACGACTTCCTGGATTCCACTCACGGGAAATCACAGATGGAATCCGCGCAAAATCGAGAAGCCCGGGCTTCTATTTGATACTTCTACAGAGGTAGCTGCTCTGATCCAATAGAAGCCCCTCTGAATTATAAGCCCCTCTGAAATACAAGCCCCTCGAATACCGTATTCTCTCTAATTGAAGGGCATGCCCGTCTATTTTTCGAGACCCCAAAAGGTGCCCGTCCATCGGAGAATGCCCGTCCAATTTTTCAACCTCCGAGAAGCGGTCATCTAGAGCAGTGGTGGCCGACCGGTGGTCCAGGGACCGCTGATTGTTCGTTAAGGAATTTATGGTGATCCTCGGGAAGATTTGTGGGGAATCCGGTACTTCATATGAGTTTGACGGAATCGCTACAATGTGGTATCACACAGAGTAGCGTTTGATTGGCTGCTGCAATTGTTTCTTCCGTTTCGTGAAGAGGAATGTGGGTTCCCCACGCAAGTAGGTAGATGCGCGCCTGAATTCAGTGTAGAGATATACCGTATCAGCAAGCTCAGTTTCTGAAGCTGGAGTCAGTGTATTTGGCGACAAAACTAGATCGGCGTGAGGGAGTCTTATCCAAGTAGAGATGACGCGTCATCATCCGCGAAGATCATTCCGGAGTTGGAAGTTTGAAACGTGACGTTCCCCAGTGGTCCATACTCGAGTGCCTGTCCATTTC